>JALMQS010000128.1:39042161-39118420 GCA_024734495.1 Forficula auricularia | reverse complement strand
TTTGTGATAGCACCTATCGGTTTCCGTGCATTGAATCCGGATCTGGAACAAAGATTGGAAAGTATTCGATATTGGCAGAGAAACGACCCTAATCTTCATCGGATTATATTGAAATAAGGGATGGTAGAACTTACAAACAACTTCAAGTATACAACGATTTGTTGGTGAAGACCGATGTCATCGACCCTAGGGTCAAATATTTGTATTTGAGTTGTGAATTGAGATTGCCAATAATCCAAGAATTTCATAAAATCATTGGTCACTATGGTGTGAGGAAAACCTACCAGGCCATTAGCCGTGAATTTTACTGGAAGGGAATGTATAGCGACATCCAGAAGGTAATCCAAGGTTGCGAGAATTGTCAACGTTCGAAGTATCCGAATCAAAAATTTAACTGGGAACCCCTTGAATGTCATCAGTCCTTCAAAAGGTGAATTAATATCAGCGGATGTATTAGGGCCCTTACCTCGAACAACCAGAGGTAATCGGTTTGTGTTAGTCTTCTTGGATAACTACACTAAGTACGTTAGGTTATTCCTACTTGCCAAGCAAAACACCAAGGAGGCTCTTCGAGCCCTACAGCAATATCTGGACACCGAGGAAAAACCCAAGGAGATACTCACCGATCAGGGAAGAATCTTTACAAGTCTCAGATGGAAACAGCATTTGAGGCGGAATAAAATTAAAGGACGACTAACATCCAAGAGGAACCCTCAATCTAACCCGGTTGAGCGACAGATGAAGGAAATACTCCGACATTTACGATCCCGGGTCTATTCCGATCAAAAAGGATTGGGATCAAGAGATTCCAGATATTGAATTTTGATAAATAACTGTTATAATGAATGCCTGTCGAATACCCCACAATTAGTTCATAATCAAACTCCAACCAATTTAATTAGTCGAGCCCAACGGTATCACAATTTAGGAAATAATCTTCGCGAAAATCGAAGTAGTATTCAAGCCAAGATACAAAAGGGCGATAGATTAAAATTAAAGAAAGACAGAAGAGGTATGCCAGGAGAACTGTGACACAATTTAAAAAAGGTGAATTGGTCTTGACCAAGGCATTAGAGTTCCCGAAAACAGGGGAAGAGACAAGGAAGCTATTCCTATTGTATCGGGGTCCATACCGGATAGCTGAGGTGTTACAAAACGCCTACAGACTAGAACATGAGAGTGGGAGACAAATAGGGACGTTCAATGTTAGAAGCTTAAAACCATATCATTCACCAATAACTGAATTAAATTAATAGTTGAATGTGGTCTTTAGATTAAAGGGGAGGCTCAGCCCCAACTTCACATTCCTTTGAGTATCATAAGTAATAACACCTTATTAGAACGAGACGTGACAGACGATCGTCCCTATTGAATGACTAAATTTGACCTAAAAACGACAAACGGACATGTTCTGTGAAAGTGTAACAAAGGTGAAGAAATTTGTAAATACGTTCGTACTAACACTAGATTAAGTACTTACCCTTAATTTAGCCTAAGTTCGTTCGTACTAAACCTTAGACCTAAGTTACTAACTACTAAAACTTGTAAATGCGTTATTATTACTAACCTTAGTTATAAGATAACATAGAATAAGCGCGTTCATACTAATCTAGGTACTAAGCAACTAATAACTCCATCTATTAGAAAAGGAAGCCCTTAATGTTACACCGGACCAGAACGACAGACAAAATGACCTTCGGACAAAAGTTCGAATTATTTGGGGGAAACAAAAAGTAGAATCATTAGCAAACATTGCATTAATTGGGATTGGGGGGGAAAAAGGTTTTGCCATGAAACAATTAATAATAATTGGGGGGGGGGGGTTTTATTAAAAACCCAAAAACACAGGTCTTAAAATTAACAACTTGAAAAGCTCAGTAGGATCCAAACACCTAATGATAAATTGTGTCACAGATCGCCAAGTAGTAACAGTACCACCTAGGATATAGACCATCATCTACAAATACCAAATAGATTATCTATGGTTTGGTGTCGCTAGTGAGAATCTCCGAATTGTCTTTAGTGTGAATTGTGGAGGCTGAAGATATGAAATGATCTGTTTAGTGCGCGGTACCCTGGTCCAGCATTGATAGGGAATAGTGAAGCAGTAGGTGACATTCAGTGCCACTAGCTAGTAGCAGAGAAATGGAAACGAATTGAAAAGAGAAAAGGAATTAAATGTTGTGGTTTCTAAGGGAATACTGGGTTACGACCCTAAACTGAATGATCAATCCAAAAAAGTAGCAGTAACGATTCTGTATTAGTGTGGGATTGGCCGAGATGACCAGCCTGAATGGTTATTTTGTGTAATAGGCTAAAGCCATTTGAACTGGGATAGTGCTGGAAGGACTCATGTGCGGGATGGGATCGTGTTAGTCGATTGGTAGCCGTAGTGTGCCCTGAAATGATTATGAATGGAAGTGACAAAAGGCGAGCGGATCTGAAAGAGAGGTTTGGGGATAAATTTTGTAATAGATAATTGGATTTTGCACAACATAATTTGAATGGGAAGGGGGATTAAATGATTAATATGAAAGGGAAAATCACCCTGGTTATAATTTTTTTGTTTTGATTACAAGCACGGCAAAAAGCCACATTAGATTTAAGAAAACTAGTGAACCAAAAAGTGCACTAGTGAGAATAAAGTTCAAATCACTTCTGTAAAGTTCAGAAATCGAATAGAAGAATATTCGATCCCTGAAGGGGGGGAATGTGACGAAACAGACTTTGTTATTAATTAAATTGTATAATTGTAAGATTTTTTTTTATTTTTTTGAATGACAATTCAAAGTGACATATGATTTATTATTTGAATTTATATCGAAAAGTGAACTTGACGGACATCTATTGGGAAACAAGTACTAATTAAAATCTAAGACTGATTTGTGCCGCCATCAACGGCTAATTGGGTAATTAGGTCACCCAGGTAGCGTGCAAGTAGACTGCCCTGAAAATGAACTCGTCCTCTTTTGCCTACGACCTTGATCCGAAACGCACGTGGTTTACTGACCTAATCAAAACCCCATCTGTGATAGTTAAAAATCCAAGTATATCTTGAACAATCTAACGTTTTATTGTAATATCAAGTGTTCAGTGGAAACATCCTGTGATTCTATATCATGTGCGATTGATATTTTCAAGAAAATAGCTGTGATCTGGGAGTTATCCAAAATTCAAGACTGCCGGTCGCGTGGAAGTGCTGTTCAGTGGTTCCAGACGCAGTGATTCGAATAGATAAGTACTTGGTACATTCTTTGATGAATGAACTTAATTAACTATTAAATTATAATAGGCAGAGAGCACAATCTTGACCCTAAGGTACTAACTTACCATAAGTAAGCCTAGAGTCGGATTGAATAAAATAAACAACTTACCAGGTTCACTTCAATAATACATTTGAAATTAATTATTAAGTTGTAAATGATATGTTAATGAATAGCCTATAATTGGAGGTATAATTAAAGAAATTAGTACAAGTATGTTGGTTTCCGGAAGTAGCTTTAAATAAAGATAAAAGTAAATATGAACACAATATATTAGTTTGAATGGGTATCGAGCCAAAACACAGAATTAATTTTATATATTTAATCAATAATTTAAATTCAGTAAATTTTCTATTAATTTCCTTAATATAAAAAAAAAAAAAAAATTTGAAATCCTAGAACAGAGTCAAAATGGCGTCCACCATTAATAATCTAGGGTATCTGATCTAATTACCCAGCGGATTGCTAAATAGTAATTATAAACTAGCGTCACTGATACCGCCCCCTCCTGAACATTTAATTTCAGTGAAGTGCCCGGTTCCCCTTAAAGAGGGATAAGGAAGCTCTCCTCTAATCAGCTGACTAGCTAGATTGGAAATATAGTCACAATCACGCATGGGACAGACGGATGACCCGGAAATCTTGAAGGAGCCAAAACCACATCTGTATCTAAGAGATATTCAAATTTTAAAAATAATTTAATTTATATTTTCCATAAAAAATATTAATAATAAAGTAACTTAATATTTAAATAACCTACCCTTATTAAAGGGGATAAATTAATTTCCCACATGTGTTTGGGGCGACCAGCCTATTTCAGCTAATTTTATTGATATAAAATTAATTATATAAAGAAAAAAAAAATAAATAAAATAAAAATCATTTCTTTTAATATAATAAGTAAACATTAGAATCAAATTTCTCGGAACTTGAAAACAACAAATCAAGTCAGATGACCAATATATTTTATGTTTCTTTAGTTAAACAAACCAATAATAATTAATAATAATAAGCCAAATATATGAACCTGAATTGTTTTAAATTAAATTAAAATATAAATAAACCTAACAAGTAAATAATAAGACTAATTAAAAGAAATAAGTCATTATAATTTAATTAATTTGATAAATATAAAACTGATTGATAAGATTTATTTATAAACAAAATTAATTAATTCGAATTTGTTGATATAAAAATTAGAAGTAAAATAAATAAACATTATACTAAAATTTGTCAAACTTAATAGAAGAAATTTGAACTTTAAAATTTTATTATTAATTTCAAAATAAGCTTTTCATTTTATTTAAGAAAATTTAAATACAACTCAATTATAACAACCAAATCAATTTATCGTAATTTCATAAAGTTTAACCTTTTGTCTAATTTATTAATTTTCACGAAAAGAAATTAAATGCAATTAATTATAAACAAATAAAAGAAATTCTATTAGTAATATCAATAAAACTGATTTCATACGTTTTAATTAACTCATTTGAATTTGTTTTTTTTGGAAATAAACCAGAGTCCGTTACAATTAAGCCTTTTCTTTCAGCATCCGATCACAGGTATTTTGTCACTCGCATTCAGGCGATTTTTTTGAATTTTTGCGGTGTTTATCTTATCGCTTCTTCGCAACAACAACAACAACCGGATTATAGCTTAAGTCATTTCAGGCATAGTATCCTCACATCCAATAGGAAGGTTAACCAGCGAGTAGGTCAGGTCGGGAAACAACATCTTAGGCGATTAAAGTCGCAACACTTAGCGAAGCAGATCACCAATTTACCACCTTAAATTTCAGCATTGCGACTTTAATAAGATTAGCCCTTTTTGAGGACTAATCTTGTCTTTATTTTTTCGATACTCTCCCTGAGTTACATCTGCTCGTAAACTAATCAGTTGCTACAACTTGCTCAATATTGTCGAATAGTCAATATTGAGGGAGAGTGTGGCAATTGGTAAGTTAGAGCGCAAATCGGGCGAAACAAAACTTAATTATTTAAGTTTTGTCAGTCCAATTTGTCACAATACATATGTACAATTATAATTATATATCAACATTTAAAAAAAAAAATCTTTTTAAATTTAAATATATAGTTTGGATGCAATTAATAGTTTTATTATTGCCTCTTGTATCTCGGACTCATGACAGTCGGGATTGAAATACGCAAGAATTAATTGCATTGATGTGGGTAATGGTATTTTTTTGGGAAGATCTATTATAAAATGAGTCAATCGCTCTAAAATTATTTGAGCACCCCAGAAAAATGTGGTTGACATCACCCATTTGGATGCCATCACATTCACAAAAAGGACTGTCTCTTAAGTTAAATTGAAAAAGTCTTCTGGGGGTAGCCGCGTGACCCATTCTCAATCGATTATTAGAACTATTAACCTCCTATATAACCGACAGTCATGAAACCATGATTTACATCCAATTCTGGGCATAATAGAGTGCAAATAGAAACCTCTCGATTCTGAAGAGGAGTCCCAAAATTTTTGCCACAAATCAATAGATTTTTCTTAATACTATTAATTGCATCTACGTAGGTGAGGCCCATGTTCAATGGAGCTCCATCCGTAATAGCCTGTTTTGCTAAGGAGTCAACAAATTCGTTGTATTGGATGCCCACATGAGAGGAGACTACCATAGGAATTCAACAGTATTATTTATTTTACACATACACTCACAAATTTTATAAATAAGATAGTTATCTGACTTAGTTTTATACAAGTTTTTGATTGATTTTAAAACGCTTTGAGAATCTGATACAATTAAAATTTTTTTAGATTGATCTAATGAGTCTATATAAACCAAAGCCCTTAGGATAGCGATCGCTTCTGCGCTAAATATGGAACAATCCTTAGATATTTTAAATTTTTCATAGTAGTTATTGGTTACATGGTAGAAGGCACAACCTACATTTTCGTCCATTTTAGAGCCGTTCTGTAAAAATCAGCTCATAATCAAAAAATTCATCTCTGAGAAGCGAACTAAATTTTATATTGATATAAGCTTCTTCTTTTGTCCATGGGGGAATGTAGATAGGGATAACTAATATATATAATACCAATATGTATATTATGTCGTTCGAAACCATAATAAATATGCTAGTAAGAGGGTCAAAATTTTAGCGAGATTTTAAATAAAGAAATAACTAAGTTGCAAGCTGCTACTATTATATTTTTACATGCTTTATATTATATTAGCTTCTCATGTTCCGTGGTGGGCTGCGGGCGCAGCTCTCAATTTTACTCTCTACTAAACGGTCTAAAAGTATAACTTCAAAAACTAATAATTACAGACACATTTATTTCGATATGCGCGACTTTTCGATCACTCTGTATAATTTTCTCACATATATGACTACTGCGACGGAATGGTCATTTCGTCGTATGGTCAAGTATAAACTTTTTAATCATGGTTCAAACAAAAATTTCTCCACGTAAACCTAATAATGGATTCCAGTAAAGTTTTATACGCTGATTATCCTGCAATTTCCCTATTTTTTACAACACATCAGAGTTTTGAGGTATTATTAGTCAAAATGACGAAAAATGCCATTTTGTGGTATTTTTCGAATCCAATTAAATACTAAACAGCAATATTTGAAATCAAAATATTTTATTGACGTAATAGAAAACAGTTTCCTCTTTGATTTTCAAATCATCATATGTTTTAACCTCAATTAGAACACGAGTTATAGCTAAAAAATTCAGACCTTATGTTTTTATCTATGTTTATTATTCTTTATAATCACGTAGTTTTAGTTTTTTAGTTATAACTCGAGTTCGAATTGAGCTAAAAACAAGTGGTAATTTGGAAATCAAGAGGAAAGTGTTTTCTATTACATCAACAAAATATTTTATTTAAAATATTGTTGTTTAATATATTTTAATTTATTCACTATAATATTCTATTAAAAGTAAAAATTTTAAAAACACGTGTTTTTTCATTAAATTTGCCTTTGGATTGAATATACTAATTGTTAAAAAAATGTAAATGAGTTAAAAATATTTATTAGTAATGAACCTGTTAAAGCTTTTATTTTTGTGATTAATTTGATTAAAGTTTGAATTTTTATTTAAATCACACATGATTGATTATAATTATTTATTGAAAACAAATAATACAACATAATTACTATACATTGTATTATTTGTTTTCAATAAATAATTATAATCAATCATTGTAATTTAAATAAAAATTCAAACTTTAGCTAAAAAAATAGATCATTTTAAAATTGAAATAAGCTGACTTGTTCTGATGTGGCCATCTACTTGACTTTACCATACAACCTGTCCCCTCACTTATATTTAATATTGAATAAAATTATTTATAATCATGTAAGGGGGTTAGTTTTTGCATTTTTAGACTTCTGGGGTCCCACTCTGATTATGTATACAAAATTTGGTTGAGTTTTGGTACAAGAGCCTCAGATTTTTCATTTTTTGACCATACATCCCCCCTCCCATTTTGGGCGGTTAGTTTTTGCATTTTTAGACTTCTGGAGACCCACTGATTATGATTAAAATTATATTAGGTTGGAGTTGGTGGTGTTTCACAAGAAGTCTCATCCTTGAATACACCACCAACTCCAACCTAATTTAATTTTAACAATGTTTCACTATAAACCAACACCGTGTTCCCTAAATTCCACTGATTATGTATAGAAAATTTGGTTGAGTTTGCTCAAATAGCCTAGATTTTTAATTTTTAACCCCCTTCACCTCACATAATTTTGGGTATATATGCACCAAAATCAAATCAGCTACTTAATCTCAATGGACCAAAACTACGTGTGACATTTGGGTTTCGATATTCACACTAGTTTTTTGAGCAAGCTCTTCCACAAAAATTTTGTAACGCACAGACTAACAGACATTTTGACAAAACAATTATTATCTCCAAAAAATATAAATTTTTCCGATGTTCACTTATTAGAGCTTTTTTGTAGACCGAAAATGCCATGGTTGCGCTCAATTTTTTAATCAAAATAGTTTCAGCCGTTTTTGAGATAATTCGAAAAAAGAAGGAAAAAACCCACTTTTTTCATGCACGATTACAATACTTGACCATATTCTGTATGTTTTTTTTTTTTAATTATTATTCAATATAATACAAAAACTAGTTCAAACAAACTAACTATCTGCTTAAGTCTGACAAAATATTAAAATTATATAATCTAAGTTTCTCCCTTTGCTATTCAGCTAACTCAAATGGTTTCTTCCGTTTCAATCTTCTAGTTAGATTTTGTACATTCAGGAGGCTGGACGCTTCTTCGTTGACATGATGCTCAAGGCGTTTTTTATGCGAGGTAGCATATTTCTTGATGATGGATTCGATTGTTTCTACACCAAGTTCTCGATGGATGTCGCTGTTGCGTGAATACCAAAGTGCATTAACTATGCTTCTTAGTACTCGATTTTGGTAGCTTTCAATCAGCACAATATTTGATTTGTTAGCACATCCCCATAATTGGATACCATATGTCCAAATTGGTTGCAGTACGTGTTTATATAGTTAGTTATTATGTACTGACAATTCGGACCGTCCTCTGAGCAGCCAGTACATTTTTCGGAAATTTAAATTGCAGTTCCTCTTTTATCTTCTTGATGTGGGCTTACCATCGAAGCTTAACATCAAGTGTCATTCCGAGATACTTAGCTGTGTTGGCAGCTTTTAATCTTATGCCATTAAGAAGGATTGGTCTTTGTTCAATCTTTTTGTTGGTGAAATTAATGTAAATAGATTTTGTTTCATTAAGTTTAATTCGACATTTATATGTCCAGGTGGCAATATTATCAGCTGCTCTTTGCAGTTTTGATGTAGATTCCTCAATTGAGTTTCCTGTTGCCATCATTGCGGTGTCGACCGCAAATGTGGGAAGCCCTGTATGGTAAAGTAAAAAATTGTGGATAGCGGAGACAATATTTATTTTCAATAAAATTAAATATATATTTTAATTTATTGAATACAGTATTCTTTTAACCACACGAAAAATGGTTACGAGACCACGAGACTAGACATAAGACTCTCGCGGTATCGTCTCGGTATCGTCTCGGTCTCGTCTCGTTATCGTCTCGTTATCGTCTCGTTATCGTCTCGGTATCGTCTCGGTCTCGTCTCGTTATCGTCTCGGTATCGTCTCGGTCTCGTCTCGTGCAAAGCTCTAATATTATTATATACAGTGGTATTTTAGTTTAAGTTTGGCTGGAGAAATCGGGCGTAAATGTTATAATTTAAAGACCAGAGTATTTTCGGAGATAAGGGTTATTCGTGATAGTTTTCAAGAGTAGAAGCAATGCCGTGCAATGTGTCTTAATTTAGTGTATGATTAAAGAGCATAAATATATTGAATATATTTGACCTGGGTATTGCTCCAGAGAAGTGAAGGGAGTCGGAGGGGGGATCCATGAATGAGATCTGTGATCGGGGGTGGGGGAAGGGGTGTTGTGACGTCACCGCCGTCGCCCCCGCCGCCGCCAAGTAGCTGTCCGCTGGTTGGCAGTAGTCAGTCGCGCCCGAGCCGCAATCGCGTTAACATTTCCCATATATATACATATATATATATAATATCCCCTCCTCTCACTGTGTGTGTGACTGTGTGAGTGTTGTGAGTGTGTCGACTCGACGTTTCGGTGCCTGCAGCATGGCGGGTTCAGCGGTCGTTTGCCGCTGCAGCTCACTGCAGGATGCCACGTGAGCCGCTGCTGCTGCTGCTGGTGGCGGCGGCGGCCGCTGCCGCACTTGCCCCCGCCGCCAACACCCCCTGCACTGTCCCCGACGGACAACTACAGTCCAACACCGAGAATGTCAAGGAGCTCGTCTGCAGAGGAATGGCCCTCAAGAGGATACCGAGTCCGCTGCCCGCTGCCCTCATCAAACTGTGAGTGGCATAAGAACACACACTCACGAGGAAGCAATTCATTGACAGACAGACACCGAAACACCCCTCAGATTAACTAATATCACTCACACATACGTTGCACAATTCATCCTGTCCCATATAAACATACAGCATTTAATAATTTCACCTTTTTATTTTCAAGAATAAAATTATGTTTGTGATCTATTAAATCCGATGGAATAGAATATTTTTAATTATGTCAGATGGGTTGTTTTTCACCCCCACGGGAATCAAACCCGAGAGCCAGATGGCCCAGATTGCTGTTATTGGCACTCGGGTTCGATTCCCGAGGTGAAAAACAACCCTTCTGACATATAATTAAAAATAATCCATTCCATCGGATTTAATAGATGACACCATCTTATTACTTTCTAAGAAAATTTGAATCTATTACCATTGGAAAATTGAAATATTTCATAATATAATTATTATGATTATTTTCGAATAATAATAAGTTATTTGTAATTGATAAACAAGATTAAATAATTCAATTATATTGAATTATAATAAACCATATAATTAATTAATTAATTTTAATTTTATAGTCTATTATAATTCAATATAATTGAATTATTTAACCCTGTATTATTATCAATTACAAATAACTTATTATTATTCCAATTTAGTTTTAATTTTTCGATTAAAATAATGTTTTGTAAAATATTTCTTCTAAGCACTTAAAAAAAAATAACATATTATATCATTTAATTTTTTGAGATCTTAGATTTCAATAACATTTAGGAAAAGCGGTGTTGGTTTATAGTGAAACATATTAAACACAGGAGTTTTTTAACGGGTTATAGTGGTGTTTTACAAGTAAAAAATAAAAATTAAAAAATTCCTTTAATTATAGGGGATCAAGAGCTACATCGATCAATGAAGATGAGGAAGAGGAAAATTGAAACACATAGTTGAATTTAACAATATGTATAAAATCAGTAAATGTAATGAAAAAATTACCTTTTATCAATGTATTAAAAGAAAGTACCGAAGCCCCATTCGGGCATGTACTATAAATTTGAACTAAAAATTATTGTAAGTTAAATTGTATTAATGAACCAATAAATTAATGAATATAAATAATATTACAACTTTAATTATATTTTTGGAGTTTTATTTTTCTCTATACATATTTCGGGTTATGAGCCCATCATCAGGAGTTTACAAAAGACTCTCTTTTATAGACTCATAACCCGAAATATGTATAGAGAAAAATAAAACACCAAAAATATAATTAAAATAATTTTTAATTTTTTTAATTTTAATTTTTTTACTTTTGAAACACCACTATAACCCGTTAAAAAACTCCTGTGTTAGATTTCATTGATTATAACTTTTAAAATGAAAGTAATTTTGTTTTTGATTATAGTTCGTAGTTAAAGTTAGAAAGAAAAACAGTCACTGTATAAAAATTTTTGATAATACATGTTTAATTAATTCAATTATATTGAATTATAATAAACTATATAATTAATTAATTAATTAATTTCAATTTTATAGTCTATCATAATTCAATATAATTGAAAATAACTTGTTATTATTTCAATTTAGTTTTAATTTTTCGATTTGTCAAATATTTCTTCTAAGTACGTATTATATAGTTTGTAGTTAAAGTTAGAAAGAAAAACACTCACTGTAAAATTTTTTATAGATCCTATTTCATATGTTAGTTAATAAAATTTATACCAGATGAGTCTCACAAATATTTTAAAATTTTTATCACGATATATATTTCGGAGACTAACCCATCTTCAGGAGGTAGAGGTACACAACAAAACGATGAGTCTTCTTTTATACCTCCTGAATAACAATTAATTAATTATTTAATATGGGTTAGCATCCCGGAATATATTTCGTGATAAAAATTAAAATATATCTATTTAAAAAGAAAAAATATTTTTCTTGATTGTATTTAAAATATTTAAAAAATACAAATTTTTTATAGAGCACGTATATTTCAAACCAAATGTTTCGAGAGAAATTCTCTCTTTATCAATAGAAATTTTTTAAAAGAGAAAGAATTTAATTTATAGGAGAAAATCTCGGATTTTAGTAAAAATATTTTTATGTTGCGATATCAGAGGACAGGAGCTGATTTTTTTAAAAACATTCTTACTATTTTAAAAAAAAAAGATGCTCAAATCTTTTGTTTGTGAAATTTCAAAAAATTTCTTTTTTTCTTTTTTTGAAATTTTTAAAATTTTCATTGATAAAGAGAGAATATCTCTCGAAACGTTTGGTTTGAAATTTACGTTTTAAAGAGTGTTCTATATAAAAGATTTGTATTTTTTTAATATACCTATTTGATGTGTTATTTGTGAAACTCCGCATGTATAAATTTAATTAACTATTATGAAATAAAATGTTTCACCAAGAAACCAAAACCTCGTTCCCTAACACATATTTCAATCAAAATTATAAATTGAATAGCAATTAATTATTGAAGTACCTGGCGTCGAACGAGCATTGCTAAATAATGTTTTGCTTTTTCTTTAAAAGCGATATATTAATATTATGTATAATCTTAAATTTGAATATAAAAAGTTGAATCTAAATTAAGTAAAGAATTAAATAAAATTGGATTTTTTTATTTTTTGACAACGTTTTAACCCACTCATCATCAAGGCATTGCTATGCACAAAGATTTTAAATTAATTGCAATTTAAAATAAATAATTTTAATATACACCGAGGGTTCTTCGTTGTCTCATGAAGAAAAAAATTGTCTGTAATTCCAAAAATTTCATAAATCATATTTCAATCAAAATTATAAATAAAAATAACAATTTATTATTTAATATATTTGAAATATGATCTACGAAACAATTAATTTTATTATCTTTTGAATTATAATAAATAAATAAATAAAATTTCAAACTTTATGATCGTAAAATTTTTAAAAATTATTTGACCCGGCCGACCGAGCATTGCTAAATAATTTTTTTGCAAAGAAATTTTCTCTGGAGAGAGACGGACTGGTAGAAACTTTAATTGAATGTAATGGAAGGCAGCCCAGAGGTAGTGAGGAAAGAAAAAATTAACACATATAAAATAAGGTGTAATTTATTGGAATCCTTCCTCCTTCCTTTCAAACCGACGTTTCGGAGGATTTTCCCTCCTTCTTCAGTAAAGGGTCAATGAATGAAACAAATAAAATGTTTCCTTCTTCTCTCCACAGTAGTGTTCAAAAACTTTCTTCATTTTTAACAAAGGCATAGAAAAACAATTTTTTCCTCCTTTTCTTAATTAGGAGGAAAAAAAATTATTTTTCTATGCCTTTGTTAAAAATGAGAAAGTTTTGAACGCTACTGTGGAGAAGAAGGAAACATTTTATTTGTTTCATTCATTAACCCTTTGAAACCCTGAAGAAGGAGGAAAATCTCGAACGTCGGTTTGAGAAAGGAGAAGGATTCCAATAAATTACACCTTATTTTATATGTGTTAATTTATTCTTTCCTCACTACCTCTGGACTGCCTTCCATTATTCAATTATTGCTAAATAATTTTTTACTTTTGTGTTAAAAGCGATATTTTAATATTATTTTTAATTTTAAATTAACTTTAAAAGGTCGAATCTAATATGCATCCTGGATTAAATAAAATTTAATTTATTTTTTGACCACGTTTTGACCCACTCCGGCCATCATCAAGGCATTGCTGTGCACAAAGATTTTAAATTGATTGCAATTAAAAAATATTATTATATAGCGAGGTTTCTTGTCCCTTTTAAACCTGAAGAAAAAAATTGTCTGTATTTCCAAAATTTACCAAAATTTTATAAATCATATTTCAATCAAATAAATTAAATAACTATTAATTATTATTTAATATATTTGAAATATGATCTAAGAAATAATTTTGTTAACTATTGAATTATAATAAATAAATAAATAAAATTAAACACAAAATTTTTAAAAATTATTTAACCCTACATGGTCTTTAATTTCAAAATTTATCTAAATTTTAAAAGTCATATTTCAATCAAAATTGTAAATTAAATAATTTCCTATATAATCTATGAAACAAATAATTTTATTAAATATGAAATATGTTTATGATCGTATAGTCCAATTTTATTTTTATTATAATGTTTACCCTATTTGGAGTATTACAGTGAAATCTTAATATAACGAATCTCAATATAACGATTTCCTCGAATTAACAAATTCTTCGAAATTCCCTAAAACTGCCCGTAAGAGTTAATGCAATATATAACAATCCACATTGTAACAAATTACTTGTAATAACGAATATTTTCTAATCCATTTCAACTTTGTTATATTGAGGTTTCATTGTAGTATGTATGTATTTACTTATTACTCACCATTTTATTTTTTCCATTCGTTGTACATTTCAAAAAATAATTCTAATAATGTATTTATGAAGATATCTCGAAGAAACACGACTTATTTTAGAAGATGATTTGTCGATTGTGAACTCGAACAACTGAAATTAATTTAAAAAAGTTTAATTAATTAAAATTGAAGAAAAAAATCTGGCTTTTTATCAAAATGTTTCCAAACATCACATTTATCTCATTTACGAGAGAAAATTTTTAATAGATTTACTTTAATACGCAACAACAAAAAAATCTAGCTCAAGCACTTTGCAGAAACAAAATATCACAGAGACAAATAATACACAAAAGTAGTACACACTGCGTTCAAATTATAAAATATACATATACGAGTATATAGGGATGATATTCAGAAATGTCAAATGTCAGATTCAAATTTGCTCATAACTAATATCTATAGCTCCAACAATTATTATAAATCACATTACTCGGCTTTGTCTACCTTCCGGGCGGGCTTAGTATTGAATTCACTCAAAAATTTAAAATAAAATTTTTGCCCAAAATAAACATCGGCAATAATTAACAGTCTACATCACATTAAGGAGGTTCAGGACAGCTTATCTATCTGGTTGATCTACGAAAAAATCTTTTGTATTTCAGCAGAGTGTCAACGTCTGCCTACTAAATTTTTTAATAAAAAAAAAATGGTTAATAATTAGGTTAATTTCGAATACAAATCTTTGTTTTGATAATATTAATATGGTATAAAGAATATTGAGATACATATTTTCTCATTATAAAAACATTTATTTAACACAAAAACGATTTCAAGAAATTGGAATTCTACACTAGTGCTTTTGTTATATTATGTTGGCTGCAATTAACTTTTTATTTTTTTACATTTATGAATAACTAATTAACTAGACTGTCAAATCTATTGAAAAATGTATCATTCGATTCATAAAAGTTGAATTATTGATCTGTATATATTTGTTGAAAATTGTATAATTTGTATAGAAGTTATTAGCCCTTTTAAAAGCTCGGTCCATTTACTTCCACGTTAAAAGGACAATTTTCAATAATTTATTTCTCGGTAATGGGACAGACGATCAACTTTAAATTTCGGGAATAAATAGATATTTAATACATCAATGATTTGATGATAAAAATTTGAGAATTTTCTTATAAAAATGATAAACAGTCCCTTAAGCCTTTTTTTCGGACTTAGGAACAAGGCTGTCTAAAATTCAAATTTTACTATTTTTAACCGACTTCAAAAAAGGAGGAGGTTCTCTATTCGACTGAATTTTTTTTTTTTTTTTTTTTGTGCCTATGTTACCTCATATCTCCGCCAATTGTGAACCGATTTTGAAGAAAAATTTTTTGCATTGGGTTCAGTCTACCTTCCGATTGGTCCCATTTTTTTTCATAGGTATTAGACCTTTTTTGTTAGGTTTGCTGATGCCGAACTTCTTTGTTTATGAACCGATTTCGATGATTCTTTTTTTATTGCAAAGGGGGTATGGTATCTTAGGGATGGTGCCATATTAATTTGGTCAAGTTCTGATGATATGATCACTATTAATAACATCACTAATAAAAATAATTTCTAAGAAAAAAATAAAACCGACTTCAAAAAATTAATAGCAACAAATAAAATACACTAAAAGGTATACAATAATTATTAACTTATTTAGTTATAACTAAACGACGAAATATTAACATGAAATTACTTTTTGATGTCGATACCAAACAAACTATACATATAAGCAAGCGTACCCGCCAAACGTACTAAGTAAGATCCGTCAAGTGCGATTCATAAAAGGTATATGTTTGTCACCGACTTCAAAAAGTAATTTCATGTTAATATTTCGTCGTTTAGTTGTAACTAATTTTAGTGTATTTTATTTGTTGAAGTCGGTTTTATTTTTTTCTTAAAAATTATTTTTTCATCTCTGAGATACAAGCTCTCAAAGAGTCAAGACCCAGACTGGCCATCGCAATTCTATAGAATATAAATGTGAAAGTAAAAATTTTTAGGTTCTTCACAATCCCCTGTTCTCGAACTAACGTTGGGATAAAAGACTGTATAATTTGCCCAGCTTTTGAAAAATTACTCTCACGATAGAAAAAAAAAAAAAAAATCCATCGTAAAATTCAGCTGGCGACTGAAAGTAATATTAAGTTTTTAATTTAATTGATATTAACTAACAAGTGTTTTTTGAAATTTTGAATTTATGAAAATAGTAAGAATTTATTATTTCAATACAGGTATTTATAATAAGATAGGTAATGAATTTAATTATTCTATTTTGTTAACTTTTGAATTTTAACAAATAAATAAATAAAATACAAATATTTGGTTTAAATATTTTTCACTTAGCATCAAAAACAAAAATTTCAACAAAACAAGACAATTAATTTATTAAAGCTATTTCGGTTAATGAACAAATCTTGGCAACTACATACTAGTATATTATTGAATCATCATACAATACTAATGTATTTGCCTAATTGTTCATGCATTAATACCAAGTTTAAAAATAATAAATAAATAACGTAAAAGAATAATTATTATTAAACTTTCGTTTATTTGTTTTTTGTTTTTGTGAATTAGCAAGCATTCTAGTTGATAAATGAAATTAGAAGAGGAAAGAATGAATGGAAATATTTAGAATGGCTTAATTCCAATGTAAACGCATTAAATGTATTATTCGCGAAATTGAGTGGTCACTCACTCATTCAACAATATACTTACTTTTTTTTTCTTCATATATAATACACATTTTTATAAGGTATCATGAAATTTAAAGAAAACTAATTAAAATAAACCGGCCAAGTGCGAGTCGGACTCCGTTCCGACCTAAACAACACCCACTATATAGTGCAGAGGTGGCCACAACTTGGCTCGAGAGCCGCATTCTGCCACATTTTGAAGAGGTATAAAAAAAATGAAAAAATTTAACTAGAAAAAAAACTGAATATATTTTTGAAAAGAACATAAAATAATTTGTTTTGTAAATGTGTTTTCAACATTAAATCAGACAAAAAAAAAGTGGGGGGAGGGTCAAAAATGAAAATTCTAGCTCTTTCGACCAAACTCAACCAAATTTGGTATACATATTCTGTAGACCCCCAGAAGGCCAGAAATGGGGGAATGGTCAAAAATGAAAATTCTAGCACTTTCGACCAAACTATGTATACAAAATTTGGTTAGTTTTTGCATTTCTAGCCTTCTGGGGATCCACAGAATAGGTATACAAAATTTGGTTGAGTTTGGCCAAAAGGACTAGAATTTTTTTGACCCCCCCCCCCCCACCCGCCCACTTTTTCTTTGATAATGTTTAAAATGCATTTTTTAAAAATTTTATTTATTTTCTTTTCAAAAATATATTTAGTTTTTTCATTTTTGTTATATCTCTTCAAAGTGTGGTAGATCTTTATGCCCCAACCTGTATAATAATTAAATTTAAAAAATAATAATACAAAAATTAAATTCATTTGTAATTTGTAATGTTATAAGTATAGAGCAAAAAATATATGTTACTTCATTTATATTTTATAAAATAAAAAAATGTGTCTTTCCTTTAATAAACCATTAATTAATCTCCAAACAATGTGGCTCGCTTTGAAACAGTTTTATAAATTTGCGGCTCCGAAAGTTAAGGTTAGTGGCCACCCCTGATATAGTGTATGAAAAACGTACATTTTTAGTCCATAGGAGAATGTCTTTCATACGAACATAAAAGAACGTACTATATGTATTTCAAAGCGTTTTGTACGTGTTTTGAATCTGATTTAAAGTACATTTTGTGATTAAAATAAAGTAAAATAAATTGGCACGTTCTGATGTCGCCGGATCCATTTGACTTTACCATACAACCTGGCCCCTCACTTATTTTTAATATTTAATAAAATTATTTATAATCATGTAGGGGGGGGGGGTTGGTTTTTGCATTTTTAGATTACTGTGGGCCCACTGATTATGTATACAAAATTTGGTTGTGTTTGGTACAAGAGCCTAGATTTTCATTTTTTGACCCTACACCCCCCCCTCCCCCGTTTTGGGTAGTTAGTTTTTGCATTTTTAGTCTTCTTTTAGTCCACTGATTATGTATACAAAATTTGGATGAGATTGGTAAATGGCCTAGATTTTTAATTTTTAACCCCCCCCCCCCCCCATCCACCCTACTTATTGGTTTTGATATTTACACTAGTTTTTGAGCTAGCTTGTCCACAAAAATTTGGTAATGCATGTACTTACTGACTAAGTTACAGACTAACTAGCAGACATTTTGACAAAACAGTTATTATCTCAAAAAATATAATATTTTCGAAGTTCACTTATTAGAGTTTTTTTGTAGACCGAAATGCCATGGTTTCGTCCAATTTTTTTAATCAAAATAGTTTCAGCCGTTTTTGAGATATTTCGAAAAAAAGAAAGAAAAAACACTTTTTTCATGCACGATTACAATACTTGACCATACCCTGTATAGTAAAGTAAAAAAATACTAATATATTATAATAGTATTAATCTTCAAATTTAATACGTAGGTATTTAATGGCTAATAATACGTGCTAGAAGAAATATTTTACAAAACATTATTTTAATCGAAAAATTAAAACTAATTGAAATAATAACAAGTTATGTATACCTAATTGATAATACAAGTTAAATAATTCAATTATATTAAATTTTTATTAGACTAGGTATATAATTAAAATTAATAAATTAATTATATAGTTTATATATAATTCAATATATATATATATATTGAATTATTTAATTTTATTATAAATTATACATAACTTGTTATTATTTCAATTTAGTTTTAATTTTTCGATTAAAATAATGTTTCGTATTTCTTCTAGCAACCATAATAGTTCGTAGTTAAAGTTAGAAAGAAAAACACTCATTGAAAAGTTGATTTTCACGATTCACAAGATATATTGTTTTGTGCGTGTTTTGAATGTGACTCCAAGTACATAAAGTACGGTTTGTAATAAAAAAAAATACTAATCTATAATAGTATTTAGCCTTCAAATTAAATTTCAGCTCCTACCCAGCCCATAAAATCCCCTCTTCTACTTCTTTTCACGATGGAGGGGCCGACCCAGGCCTTTAGGGGATGCACCTTTTTGGTGGTTATTTCCTTCTCACATCAATATCATTAAAAAAAAATCTATGTATGTAATGGCTTTATAATTTATTTTTGTTTTTATTCTTAAGTTGTTATTAGGAGTTTTAATTATTTATTTATTTTTATTTTTTTATTTTAATTACTCATTATTTTTACATCTAATTTAATTACCTACAGTAGCATTCTAATTAGAGACCAAAAGGCACTAAAAAATTATTTTCTTCTACATATCTACAGACCTGTGATGTTGATGCGGTGCATCAAATTTCAAAATTACAAAAATATATTCATACCGTGTTATATTTGAAAATTTTAAAAACTCTTTCAATAAATACTATACCTGCAAAACTAAGAATTTCAAGATATCAAAAATATAATATTCCAGAAAATTTGTTTTAATCACTTCAGCTACCTTGTATTTATACTTTAATTTGAGGTTGAAATGTGAACTAACTAACCTGAAGGTACTCGACCCCTAACTACATTTAAAATCTATTAATTTCACAAAAAATGTATTCTTGAAAGATGAACAAAAAGATGTTTTGGCAAAAGTATGATTAATTTTCATTAAACCTTCTACGTTTTTCAGCTTATGAAAAAAATTGAAACATCCCCAAAAGAAGGTGAGGTGAAGATAGACTAACCGATCTGTTTAAATATCAATTGATGAAAAATCTAATTTTAAATTTGAAAAATAACGAAAAATTCTTTGTTGATGGTGTGTTATCCATAAATTTTCCATAAAGGACCGAAACATAAAATAAAATTTAAAAAACTAATCGGCTCTTTTTTGGATAGTAGGTATCTAGTTTAAAAGTCATCGTTTATTGACTTTACAAATTACAAAGTTGCAATTAAACTACTGTAAAAGTAAATTATTTTTACGCATCATTAAGATTATACCTATAATAAAAAATAAATTAATCGAATCCAAGGCGTTTCGGTCTACAATAAAGCCTTGCATAATGAACTTTGAAAAATTTATATTTTAGACTACGAGCAGCTTCCTGATTCTCTAATTCAGAGCAAAGTTTCAAGTAGTAAATAAATAAGCCATTCAATGAATAAATTTTATTAAATTTGTTATTGCAAATTTATTTTTTTATTATATACCGTATGAACAAAATTGACATTATTTATTTTTTTATTTTATTTAAATTTAATCGAATAGAGTGTAGGAAATAGATAGAAAGTGCTAGAATAGAAATAGGGATTCCTATTTTTTCTACTTTAGTCTCTAAATGTAAATCTAGAATACAAAAAGTATTATTTTTATCCAAGAGAAAGGAAAAATATAAAATATTGATTTATTTAGATGGAAATTTAATTAAAAAGTTTAATAAATAAATAGTTAAACGAGGAGAGAAAAAAAAGCCAAAATATATTAAATAAAAAACGGAAACGTCAAATGTAAACATGCGACGTCAGTGACCGGAAAATAGCCAAAGAATCATCTGGTCTATATTTTGTGTGCAGGGGACAGGGGAGGACGAAGGGGGGGACGAGCAGGGATCTATCTAATCCGGAATGTGAAACATGGAATAAAATTAGATAAAGAGACTGAAAAGAGGGGGGATTGGCTAATAAAGAGGAAAATTAACTATTCATTAAGTGTTTTTCTTTCTAACTTTAACTACGAACTACGAACTAGAATAATAATACTTGCTAGATGAAATATTCTACAAAACATTATTTTAATCGGAACTTTAATTAAAACTAAATTGAAATAATAATAAGTTATTTGTAATTGATAATACAGAGTTAAATAATTTAATTATATAATAGACAATAAATTAAAATCAATAAATTAATTATATACTGTCTATTATAATTCAATATAATTGAATTATTTAACCCTGTATTATCATTTACAAATAACTTATTATTTCAATTTAGTTTTAATTAAAGTTTCGATTAAAATAATGTTTTTGTGAAATATTTCTTCTAGCAAGTATTATTATTCTAGTTCGTAGTTAAAGTTAGAAAGAAAAATACTCGATGAATAGTTAATTTTACGATTCACAAGATATATAGTGAACTATTGTATTCGTTAATGAAAAGAGTTTTTTTTCCTATTTTATTTTTCTTATTTTAGAAATATTCCAAAACGGCTGAAAATACTTTAATAAAAAAAAAAAAAATTCACGACGGCGACGTTTCAGTCTAAAATAAAACCCTGTATAGTGAACATCACAAAATTTATATTTTAACAGATTTTAATTATTAAAAATTTGAACGTTTTTTGGACCAAATATGCATTTTTTTTTGTATACAAACATATTTTTTTAGTATATTTAGTATGCAAATTCGCAAATTACATACATATTTGTATATATTTTTAAATAAATTTCTTTGACAATAAAATTACGTTAAGGTTTTCTTTAACTTTAAAAAATTAACTTTACGAATTCGTATAACGCGACGAAAAAATTACGTCTTGTACCTATTCATATAGCGGCATAAACAGTCGCGTAATAATATAATACCTATATAATCTTTATTATTATTTTTAATATTAATTATTATATTGTTTTTAAGGAATTTGGTGTTGGTACTTGGTGAAACATTTTTTAAAATTATTGGATAAAAAATACTTGGTAGGTTTCACATTAAGATATAAAAATCAATCGAATTTATTTTTGGAGAATCTTTAAACTCGATATATATATTTCGGGTGGCTAACCCATCTTCAGGAGCAATAGAAAGTAACAGTTACTTTCTGTTGCTCCTGAAGATGGGTTGGCCACCCGAAATATATATATCGAGTTTAAAGATTCTCCAAAAATAAATTCGTTTGATTTTTATATCTTAATGTGAAACCTACCAAGTATTTTTTATCCAATAATCATTATATAACTTTTCTAGAATAAATGGCTCTCATTTTTTCTTTTGAAAAACGTAACACAGGTTATATTATTTAAAAAAAGAATTATTGACAATAGGGACGTTTCGACTACTTTATATTAGTGTCATCATTAGAATATTTTTTTTTTATTAATATTGAAAATCTAAAATTTTCTTATGTTATGTTTTTGTAAGTTATATATTCAAAAAACTTTTTAGGCTGATGATGACACTAATATAAAGTGATAGAAATTTAAAAAAAAATAATATTAGCTGTGTTAAGTTTTTACAAAAGTAAAAATAAGAGTCATTTATCCTCGAAAAAGTTTATATAGCCTATATAATAATTAATATTAAAAAATTCTCAAATCCAGTCTTATTATTATTATTATTATTATTTTTCTACTACTTATATTTATTGTCTTATAAACTGTTTAGTATTTAGTATAGGATAAAATTCATTTGGGCCAATGAGAAGAGTTCAATCCCCCTGAGCACTATATGTATATTTTTGTTTAGTTGAATGTTTCCCAAATGCAAAAGGCACTCGTAGTTCGAATTGCCTGGGGCTAGGAATTCGTATACTGGGCCTTGTAATGTCAAGAACCGGCAATGAGGAGAAATAAAACTGAAATAGAGTGAGAGAGAAAGAGATAGATGAGAGAAAAAAGGAAGAGGACAACGAACGACCCATAAGGACACATAATAATTATATGGTTAGCAGAATAATAATGATCAGGTGTAAGGAAAAATAATAGTTCACACATAAATCATTCTCGAATTCTTCTGATGAATAAATATAAGTACATACATATTTACAACTATCTATCTATCTATCTATCTATCAATTGATGACCCGGGCATCATCATCATCATAAATTAGTTGCGAGATGGAAATTTAAAAAAGGGCGTGTTGGGATTAAATCCCGCTCCCCCACTCACGTAAACATTTATCAGCCATTATAATTAAGAATTTTATCATTTTCACAACTTGTCAGTGAAATTTTAAAACATTAAATTGGAGAAAAAAAGTGAAACTTTTTGTATTTTTGGTGAATTAATAATTTTAAATGATAAATATGTAAATATGATAATTATTTCGATTCAATATTTTCTTACCTAGAGTTAAAAAGACGTTTGTTTCTAGAGTAATAAAAATTAAGAAATCTGTACAGAGTGTCCCGAATCACAACGATAAATCATGTACAGGGGATAGGGCAATTTACGATCCTGAACATAATTTTTTTTTTAATAAAAGTCTCATTTTTTTGAAAACTCTGCCCTACTAGATGCTGTGGCTACAAAGTTACATATTTTATTATTATAATTTTTGTTACGCAATCCTGAATAATCCTGCTTTTGACCAGAATTCAAAATAAAACAATAAGTACTCTACTTTTGGAGAAAAAAAAATATTTTTGCCGGACTTAGATATTAAAAAATTTTGATCAGCTAGCTTTGAATCATCTTTAATTTAAAAAAGTCTAGTGAATAGGCATGGCAAGTTATTTAAAAAATTTTCCCATTTAGTAGAGATTTCAAAATGGTACAGCACTTTGTATTTCCTTCTTTAAAAAAAAAAAAAAAAAAAATAGTTATATTTTGAATTCTGGTCAATAGCAGGATTATTCAGGATTGTGTAACAAAAATTAGAATAATAAAATCATAGCTTCTCGATATTTAGGGCAGGGTAGCGATTTTCACAATTTTCAAAAAAATGCCTATAACTCGAAAACTATGAGAATTTTATTTAAAAAAATTTTATGTTCAGGACCGTCTTAAATTGCCCTATTCCCTGTACACAGTTTATCGTTGTGATACGGGACACACTGTATAAAAAAAATTAAGATTTTGTCTGTACATTGGTCCAAATAGCCTCAAATTTTGGATGCACACGTTTCAAGCAAAGTTATCAAAGAAAACACCTTCAACAAAATTCCTGTCTGTCTGTCTGTCCGTGAAATTTCCTAAATACTTTGTATAATAAATTTTAATTTTCTCATTAATATATCAAAGAATAATTGATACGTCAACAAGAATTATTTTGACCGCGCTGATTTGAAAAAATATATTTTTATCTCGCGAGACTACTGCGGATTACGCTATTGGAGTCTGCGGAGTATTAAGTCTGGACCAAGAGAGAAAAAGCGCTATAAGCGAAATGACGTTGGATTGTAGCTAAGTGGATTACATCTTTTTCTCTCTTGGTCCAGACTTAATACTCCGCAGACTCCAATAGCGTAATCCGCAGTAGTCTCGCGAGATAAAAATATATTTTTTCAAATCAGCGCGGTCAAAATAATTCTTGTTGACGTATCAATTATTCTTTGATATATTAATGAGAAAATTAAAATTTATTTAATATTATTATTTCAAGTTAGAAATATATAAGTTCAAATATTATTTTCACTCAATATTTGACAAAAATTCCCTACATTAGAGTCGCGATAAAATGAATAAAATGTAGAAAACCTTCATTTACTTTGTATAAGAAAGGCTAGAAGATATTCTTATGAAATTTTGTATTTGGATAAGAAGTCTTCAAACTTAAGATTTAAGTTATAGAATATTTTAATATTTTGACCCCAAAAGGGTTTTTTGGAGGGTTTTGGAGAGTCAATAATGGAAATTATAAAATAACACCTGAACTTTTAATTCTAAGGAAAATTCTGTCAGAAGCAAAGTTGTAGAGAATGTGATTTCTGACAACTTTTGTTTAGGAAAATTCCCCAAAAACCCACCCAAAAAGGGGGGGGGGTCAAAAAATAAAATCCGACTCCTTCGAGCAAAACCAATCAAAAGTTATACACAAAATCTGTAGGCTCCCAGAAGACTAGAAATGCAAAAACTAACGACCCAAAAATGGGGGGGTAAAGGTCAAAAAATTAAAATTTCCAAGTCTTTGGACCAATTCGACCAAAATTTGGAGTAAAAACCCGTTTTTTAGTAAAAATGGGATCTTACTAGTTAAACCATGTATCAATGAATACCTTTGTGGCAAGTAGAATTTACTTATGTTGGTTGAGTTTGGTCCAAAGGTCTAAAATCTTTGACTTTCCACCTCATTATGGGCATTTTCAAAAAATTTTAAAGGAAAACGTCAAAAATGACATCCTCTACAACTTTGGTTCTGATTGATGTAATTTTTGATATTTTCGTTTAAAAAATGAGACGGAAGGTCAAAAATGAAGATCCTAGACCTTTGGACCAAACTCAACCAACTTCTAGTTGCCACAAAGGTATTCAGTTTTAACTAGTAAGAACCCGATCTTACTAAAAATGGGGTTTTACTGCAAGATATCCTATACCTACACTATCTGTTGACCCCTATGGAACTATAGAAACTCAACAACCAACCAAAATGGGTGTAGGTTAAAAATAATCCCGGGAATGACTTTTTTCTCGGAAAATCGGGAATAGATATTTTTACGGATTTCCCAGGAAATCGGGAACAAGCAATCCCGGGTGAGAAACCTTAAGTGACACTGACATTTATTTAATTAATATAAATATTTCAATGCCAAAATTGAAAAAAAAATATTTAGTTTATGTTTTAAAAATAACTTACCCCTCATAATAGTGGCAGAAACTGGATCCGGATTCTCTCCTGTTGGACCTTCATCACCAATAAAGAAGATATACCTACAACAAACACAAAATATTTCAATTATTATGGAAGGAAAGTGAAAGTCGTATGAGGTATACATTTCGGCTGGTCTTATCAACAAATTTTAGTATACATTTTAATGCTTCATTTAGTATGATAAATGAATAACAAACATTTTTTGGCTAACATATTTTTTTTATTTCCAGCTGAGATACTATCGCTATTTAGATGTCTATCACAAGGGATATGTATATATGTCGGCACAAAAATTAAATTTATATTAGATGTCAAATGTCAAAATGCCCATTTATGGTGAACATACATATTAAACGAGATATTAAAATACTTTTTGATGAGAGATGATGATAACATATAAGCGGCTTGAGTCTCTGTTCAATTTAATTTAAAATAACTCGGACAAATGCGAGTCTGGCTCGCATACCGAGGGTTCCGTACATAATTTAAATGAGGAATTCTTTTATAAATATTTATTTATATATAATAATTATTAATCTTTTTCTCGAAAACGGCTTTAACAATTTAGATGTATATCACAGAGTGTGGGATTTTTGGGTCGACATCTTTGAAGATATCATCTTTTCATAAAGAAAAACAAAGAGTTTATCCTCTGCTTGATGCAAATAAACATACACACATATATATGGGGCATTCTAAGACAAATCGGACGGTTTGAAAAATTTTAATTTTTCATTTCCTTCATTTTTTGACATTTTATAGTATTCATCATGAAATTTTTTAGTCACTGGTTTAAAAGATATCGAATTTTGATTTTTTTATAAATTCTTAAAAAATGGTCCAAATTCAAAATTTTTGTTTTTTTACATAGTTTTTAGAAAAAATTATTTAATGTGTTTTTATGTCTTTATATGTGATTTTTGACTTTGAAAATTTTATTCTTGTTTTAGATCTGTGTGTAGTCTTCAATTTTTTTGATAATTTTTTATTTTAAACATCTATTGATTCTACAAATTTTAAGACCGGGTTGATAATGGGCTAATTATAATTACTATTTTTTATTTCAATTTTCGATTTTTGATTTTGATTTTCTTTCAACAAACTAAAATACTAATTATTTATTTTAAACACCTGTTAAAGATAAAAATCAATTCAAAATAATTAAAAAAAAAGAGAACTCAATACCAAAAAGTAGTTTTAATAATAACTTTTAAGGAGTTCGGTGTTGGTTCTAGGTGAAACATTTTAATATAATAATAAAACTTGAGTAAGATACGAGGTAGGTTTCACAAAAAGAAATAAAACAAAATTGAGTTTTGAATTCCGATATATTTCGAGATAGCCTATCATCAGAAGTCTAAGAAAACCGATTATATATTGGAAAAATAGTTTTACTAGTTTTAATAGTTTTACAAGTAAAACTATTTTTCCAATATATAATCAGTTTTCTTAGACTCCTGATGATGGGCTATCCCCCGAAATATATCGAATTCAAAACTCAATTTTGTTTTATTTCTTTTTTGTGAAACCTACTCTCGTATCTTACTCAAGTTTTATTATTAGTTTTAATAATGTTTGATAACGAATAAAAGTTTTTCGAAATTTCCAAAAATCGAAAAAAAATTAGGACCACTATTAACCCGGTCTTAAAATTTGTAGAATGAATAGAATTTTAAAAAATAAAATATTATCAAAAATAATTAAATATTCCAGCGCCTCCCAATCGATCGCAGACCCCAAAGATCGAAAATAATTTTCTCTTCACTCGGGGCGCGACCACAACGAGGCCGTAAAGACAATTAATAACAAATTCAAATTTAGGGAACAAAGAAAAGATTATTTTTCTCGAACCCCGGCTGATCCTTTTGTCTATAATAAAAATAATCTTTTCTTCGTTCCCTAAAATTAAAAAAAAACATTGAACAGTTTCAAAAACAAGATTAAAATTTTCAAACTCCAACATCGCATATAAAAACACTTTAAATTATTTTTTTCGTATTTTTTCTAAAAAGTACATAAAAAACAAAAATTTCAAAAAAAAATCTTAAATTTGGACAATATTTTTGAAGAAGTTATTAGCGAAAAACCGAAATACGATATCTTTTGAACCGGTGATCAAAAAAAATTTCAAAATTTAGCAAGAAGAATATATATTGTGATTGCGGCGGATTCTTAAAATTTCAAAAAATTTAGGGTATTTTCATAACTACCTCGAATTCACAATAATCAATCAATTTGAACTTTTGACTGTTATGCATTATAATTTTTTTATTGTTGCCCTATGTTTCGCGACCCCAAAATTCAGTTATTTAACCTAAAATGGGGCCGCGACTCATTATTTAAGAAGCAGTGTTAATGTGCCCCTCAAACTCACAATCTTTTCCTGCAAGATGCCAACACATTTCAAGAAGTAAATAAAGAAGCTGGTGGCATGGTTTTTGGTTTTGGGTGGATAGGAGAGAGTGTGTGTGTGTGTGTGTGTATCGCTCTAGTGAGAGGCGAGATTTTTTCGCTGTAACTCTACGACAAATTCTGTCAGAAGAAAAGTTGTATAGAATATGTGTGTGTGTGTGAGGGGGGAGGGGGGGTCAAAAAATGAAATCTTATCTCTTCAAGCAAAATCAATCAAAATTTATATACATAATCTGTAGGTCTCCAGAAGACTAGAAATGCAAAAACTAACGACCCAAAGTGGGGGGGGGGGGGGTGAAAGTCAAAAAATATAAATTTCCAAGCTTTTGGACCAACTCGATCAAAATTTGTATATGTTGCAGAAAACCCCCGTTTTTTTTTAGTAAAAACGGGATCTTACTAATTAAACGCGTTCCACAGAATACCTTTGTGGCAACTAGAATTTATGAGTTAAGTTGGGTCCAAAGGTTTAGAATCTTCATTTTTGGGCTTCGACCTCATTTTGGGCGTTTATTTTCAAAATTTTTTAAAGGAAAATGTCAAAATTACATCCTCTACAACTTTGCTTCTGATTGATGTAATTTTTGACATTTTCGTTTAAAAAATAAGACGGAAGGTCGAAAATGAAGACATTTGGACCAAACTCAACCAACATCAGTAAATTCTAGTTGCCACAAAGGTATTCAGTGAAACGCGTTTTAACTAGTAAGAACCCGTTTTTACTGCAACATATTGTATACCTACTACACTATCTGTTGTCAGAAAATAATAAAATAGTACTCGATATGTAGAATTTAACTATCAGACTTTTAAATATAATTATATTTAAAAATTTCGCGGTTCCCTTGAATTCATAACAAATTAAAATTAATGTTTAAAAAGTATATTTATTTCAAAAAAATATCTAAAATGGCAATTTCATAAATTATTGTAAAATACAATGACAGATATACCTCGAATTCACAATAATCAATCAATTTGAACTTTTGACTGTTATGCATTATAATTTTTTTATTGTTGCCCTATGTTTCGCGACCCCAAAATTCAGTTATTTAACCTAAAATGGGGCCGCGACTCATTATTTAAGAAGCAGTGTTAATGAGCCCCTCAAACTCACAATCTTTTCCCGCAAGATTCCAACACATTTCAAGAAGTAAATAAAGAAGCTGGTGGCATGGTTTTTGGTTTTGGGTGGATAGGAGAGTGTGTGTGTGTGTGTGTGTGTGTGTGTGTGTGTGTGTGTATCGGTCTAGCGAGAGGCGAGATTTTTTCGCTGTAACCCTGGCACAGATCGAACCGAGAGCCTCTCCGCTGGGAGTCGCTCTCGCTGAGTCATACTGCCTGCCTGCCACTTTCGAGGCTGCCACTGCTGCTACAGACATTGCACAACCAATCCAGCAGCTGATCTGGACCACGGCTTGCCTGCCTGTCTGACTGACACAAAACAAACTCACACCAACCCTGTCCAACTAACTAAATCAACCCTTGTTTCCTCTGCTCAATTACACTAATTGCCAATCTACCACTACAACATCAGTCAGCCGACATAACCGGTACAAGCCTCACGTTAAACAACCAGACCTGTTTTTAATTACCCCGTTGAAAATTGGAACTTTAGTATTAGGGTTTGGATTCTTAAAACATCCTCTTAGAGCGAAATAATCAACTGGTGTGGTCACCACACGACTTTCACATTCTCACTTATATGAAATCATCGCGACACTCCTAATTTACAGCCCCTTACTTTATTTCAATCGGATTAAAATTTATATACGAATAATAACTCATGAGACTTGATAAGTACACCAATTTAAAGAAAAATCATTAGTTCCAATTTTGAGAAAATAAAAAAATAACGAAAAATCTTTCATGTAAATGTCAACTTCCGGTTTTCTGATTTCATTTGACTGATTTAATGCGCCACGCAGAGGGGGCAGCCCTTTTCAAAAGAGAAAACAGATTTTTTACAAATAATCATGAAACAAACACACCTCATCAGCCGTCCAAACAAAGCGCCAGATGTTGTGGCTAATAATTAGACTAATGGATATATGGGCGTCGGTAGATCAATATCTCCAGAACAGCGGCCAGAGTGTTGAGAGCACCAACAGTGCCCCACCACTGTACAGTGCGATTAACACAACAAGATAAAAAACAATAAATAAATAAAATAGTGTTACAATAAAATAAAATAACAAAGTAAACAAAAGCAAGAATTAACACTAAATGCTAAAATATATATATATAAATCGTTCAAAATGAGCTGGCCACCGCAGAAAGGTCATTTGTCGGGGAAGGCCAGACCAGCACTTCACATTAAATTTAAAATTGTTAATCTTATTAACTAAGGCCGGGCCCCGTCCGGAATGTCCGCTAGTTTCACATAGCTCGAGAAGTTAAGTTAAAGCTTGCTGTGGCTCCTTCTAGTCTATATCGAGCTTAAGATTCGAATTTCGTAGCTCTGAGACTTATGGTTGTGAAACGCAGGGGTACATACGTACATACGTGCGCACTGACCAATGGATGTTTACCCTTTTTGGCCTCTGTAACACAATATATGGTCTTATCTCCTAAATCCGGAGGGTATCGATTCCTTCCACCTTAAAAGTTAAAAAATGAAATTAATGTTTTTTCATCTCTGAGATAGATGCTCTCAAAGTGTCAGGACTCAGGCAGGGCATCGCAATACTCTCCCATTAAATTCTATTGAATATAAATGTGAAAGTAAAAAATGATTCGAGTGTCTAGTTTTTTTGATGTTGAGTGTAGAATTAGATGCTAGGTAGAGACTCGCCGTCTGTTCTTGCCGTAGCAATACCCTTAACTAATATGCCAATATAGTAGTCTAGCTAGCAGGGGCTCCCAGGATCGAGGAATGCCTATTAAATAAACGGGGTGATCCTCATAATTTAATTTCTGGGAATTAATGAGGGAAAACTGAAAAATGTTACAAAAAAAATAATATAATGTATAGAGGGTGGTAATTAGGTCTCGTAAAGGCTGTTAAGAATATTTTAACTTATTTTAAAAAATAAATAACTAATAAATAAGCAATTCGCATTTCGCCTGTAAAGTGACCAGCATACTATTTAGGGACGTATGTAAGGGAGGTTCAAGGGATTCAACCCGCCTTCCACCCATACATGTGACAGTTAAAGTTTTTTAATTTTATTTTAAAATCAGATCCTATTACTACATAGCTGTCTTCGAATTATGTATATTAGAAAAGCATTTCAATTTTTAACCGACTTCAAAAAAGGAGCAGGTTCTCTATTCGACTGATTATTTTTTTTTGTGTCTATGTTACCTCAAATCTCCGTCAATTGTAAACCGATTTTGAAGATTTTTTGCATTGTGTTCAGTCTAGCTTCCGATTGGTCCTGTTTTTTCATTGGTATTAGACCTTTTTTGTTAGGTTTGTTCAGGCCTAACTTCTTTGTTGATGAACCGATTTCGATGATTCTTTTTTATTGCAAGTATGGTATCTTAGGAAGGTGCCATATTAATTTGGTCAAGTTCTGATGATATGATCAATGACGAAATAACGTAAATCTCCAATTCTTATGACCAAATAATCGAAATTATGATAAATATAATCTTTTATAAAAAAATCTTATAACATTCATTTAAAACCCGCAAACGTTTTGAGAGAATTTCTATATTTATGAATTGAATTTTATTATCATTTTCTGATTCATTCGCCTGACGCTTTCTCTTACGAGATGCATGCAAAATATTATATTAAGTCACTAATTAATAACATCACTAAAAAGAGAAAAATAAAAATAATTTTTATAAAAAAAATAAAACCGACTTCAAAAAACTTAAATGCAACAAATTAAATAATAAGAACTCAATAATCAAATAAAATCCACTAAAAGGTATAAATTAATTTATCTTATTTAGTTACAACTAAACGACGAAATATTAACATGAAATTACTTTTTGAAGTCGGTGACAAACATATACATTTTATGAATCGCACTTGACGGATCTTACTTAGTACGTTTGGCGGGTACGCTCGCTTATAGGTATAGTTTGTTTGGCACCGACTTCAAAAAGTAATTTCATGTTAATATTTCGTCGTTTAGTTGTAACTAAATAAGATAATAATTATTTTATACCTTTTAGTGGATTTTGTTTGATTTTTGAGTTATTATTATTTTATTTGTTACATTTAAGTTTTTTGAAGTCGGTTTTATTTTTTTGACGTGACAATGTCTTATAATTCGATGGAGCCGGCTGCACGCACGAAAAAACATGACTCATGTGGCGTTACCTCGCACTGAGGCGTTTCATTTAAGGCTTGAAGTGCAAGCGAGAGCGCGGAACGAGCGACAAAGATTGTGGCGGGTTTTAAAAAAAAGCTACAATTACAAAAATTTTAATGATGTTTCCAAATTTTAAATTTTAAATTTAAGATTTATGAACAATAATGTAATCACAGTTTATTCTTATAATAGATTATTCAAAATTATTACTTTTTTACAACAAATTACAATTAAATTTGCAAAAATAATTAAGTAACTAATTGAACAACAACTTTTATTCAGTTTACTTGCTGAAAGAAATAATGTCAATACAAAATTTATTATTATAAAATAATAAAATCAAAAATTAAATTTTAACAGTCGAGTAGAAATTTAAACAATAAATTTTATTTTGTAAATTTAAAATGATTTTCTGAACGAAGAATTTTATGAAAAAAATCGGTTGTCTGAAAGTCGGTTTACTGACGATAGTTGAACGCGACAACGTCATAAGAAAATACTGATGGAATGGTATTTTCCATGACGTTGATCACGTTCAACTATCGTCAGTAAACCGACTTTACAGACAACCGATTTTTTTTATAAAAATTATTTTTATATTTTACCTATGCCATGGTGAGAGGGAATAAGATGCCTGAACAAATTAGATACCAAGTCACTGAAAAACTCCTGATAAAAGACTAAGCTATGCCATGTCCGAGTGCAGGCGATCGCGCAAGCCAAATATTATAATAATAATTCATAAATACTATTAAATTTCAACATAATTTATTTATTTTTAGCTTAATCGTAATATCTGCCACAGCGTCAATAAAGTAAAGCTTAAAAGCACTAATTTTTTATCTTTGAGAGGTGTTTTTGTGTGTTGAAGTATAAAAATATTATAGTAAAGAAAATTTTAAAATAGTAATTACTTAAAACAACATTTTTACATATTCGTGGTTTTGGCTTAAAGTTGATGAAATTTGAATAATACGAGTTTATATGACGTCACAATAATAAACCAAGTTCAGTATTTTCATTGGCTTTGACGCCACAAGGGGACCCAGCCAATCAAAAGTCTAAACATGTCTCTATCCTCTCGTGACGTTACTGAATCTCTCTGTGCATAATATAAATATTATTTGAGCAACATGACCATGATATTCATTTATTCTGTACATTTTATTTCCATTACCCAACAAATTGAATCTGTTAGTAGTAATTGTCAAAAATTTGAAATTTAGATTTTTTGAAATTATTACGTTTGAAGGTTCTCTGATTCCAAAAAAGTGTTTTTTTCTTTTAATCTTTGTCAGTTTATAGGCGTGCCTATGGCTAGGCTTTTAAACAAATAATTTTGAATTTATAAGAAAATGATGAAAAGGAAATTGATTAAAGAAATGTATTAGATAAACGTTGGTCCCTAATAAGGGAAGAATTTTAATTACAAACAAACAAATTCATCTTTTGTCAGGGACCAGTTTATCAAAATATATTTTAGTTTAAAACGAGCCTTCCTCACGGGAAGTTTTGGATTCTTTCTTGTGCATTATAGAAGTATATTCGATGTTTTTCACGACATCTAGCCTGAAATAGAATAAGTAATTGCTTCTGAACCTTCTATTAAGAATGGTTGACAGTGCAGGATTTACGTATAAGCACACAAGCTATATAGCTTAGGGCCCCTACTTTCTTGGGCCCCCCAAAAAAAATTGTCCGACTGAGCAATCTATATAAATAAAAATGTACTGTTACGCTTAAGTGATACGTTGAAGGATCTCGGAAAGCTCTTCACCGATTTCTTTGAAATTTTCCCGCAACATTCCATTCAAATACACGAGTGTTTTTATAGATATCACACCTGTGTCATGTAAAAATATTTATTTCAAGGAAACAACGCCAGCGCCTCTGGGGGTAAAAACAAACGAACAAGATGGCCGATAATAGCCTTTTTGAAATCTTTCAACTATCAATATTATTTTTGGTTAAGGGAACAATTTTGACAAGTAATATATAATTCATTTACTGTTTTAATACCTATTCTATAATTATTTGCATTTTCAATTTATTTTCAAAACTATTATTATTTTTTAAATATATTTAAATTTTTTGATCAAATACGTTCCTGCTAGGGGCTAGGTGGACGCCGGCCGAAGGCCCGGGCGTCAGCTAGTATAGGTATTTAATTATACCGCAGCATTATTTTTTGTTGCATTTTTAAGTTTATTATGAATTTAAATGATTTTAAGTTAAAGATTTATTATTTCATTATCTATATACTTCTTTAATTATATTTCACTTAAACCCTCTAGTCTAAACCGCGATTTTTTGCAAAAAATTGCATTTTTTCAAAACTTCAACCTCATGTACCATTATACAATTAGAATGAATCTCTATTTAAATTGTAGTAAATTTAGTCTAGTTTAAAAATATATAGAGTCATCTTTGTCGAAAAAGTGCTCCTTCCATGGTCAAAATGGGGAAAAATCGAAAAAAATACTGAGTTTTAGGATATTCAAAAGTGATCCTGGGGCTATTTTTTGACACTTCTACTAAACCTAAATAGATGAAATTTTTATCATTTTACGCATAATTTAAATAGCTTTAATTTATCTAATAGAAATCTTATTGATTTGATAAGCTCTTTTAGAGTTATTCAAGAAAAACTGAAAAAACTCCAGAAATTTTTCTCATTTTTGAGACGTCGTAGAAAAATTTCCACATCACAGATTTGGGGGAAAACTTAGAGTAGTAATATTGAAGTACCAATAAAGGTATTCCAGCAATAAAATATTTACCATGGAATTATTTCCTGTTAAAATCACGTTTAATTTGCCTGGACTAATAATCTAGTTTTCAATTCAAAATTTAAAAAACAGCAGTTTTATTCTTCAAATCATTTTCTGTAATTTTCCAATTTCAATCTAGGAATCTAGTATAAACCTGACGGGATGCTTATTTTGAAAAAAATCGGCTTTTATCATGGCAAATTTGATGAGATTTGTGGGTTTTTTTTAACACTCATAAGCTGACGTTTTCCTACCTTGATGCTGTATTCAAAATTTCTAGGTGTGAATAGCTGTTGAAATGGTTGATTAACGCTGCTTTTAAGAGCATCTTTGATTATTAATTACCCTAATTTCTAAGGGAAATCCTTCGTTTTAACCCCTGCCCTGTGACCACGCCTCTAATCAGCCTTCACCCATACATAGAACAGAGAATCGGCTGACTACAAACCCTCCATCCACTCCACCGTCACCATTAGATTGATTGATTGATTGGTTGATTGACTGATTTACAGATTAATTTATTCAAATGGAAATTTGAATCGTCTCTCTATTCATCGGATTCGATTCAATCATATAGGGCGATTAGAGAATTAAATACCAGCAATTATTAATGGAGAGAGAAAAAAATATTTGGAAATTTCAATGAAATTAAATAAAAATTGAAGGAAGCTTTTTCAAGAATCGTTACGGGGTTTGTAGTTTTGGTGAATTAATAATTTTATATGATAAATATCTAAATTTGAAATTAATTTAGAATTAATATTTTCTTACCTAGGAGTCATCAAAAGGCTGTTTCAAGAATAATAGAAATTATGAAATTCATCTCTACTAGTCTGAAACAGGTCTGAATAATTTGTATTTAGCGCCTTTCAATGCCTTAGCTCAGTGGTATTCAAACATTTTGGAAACTGAAAATTAACTCTGTAGTTACTAAATATTAGGTTGAAAAATTGACTAGCGTTAATCATTTATAACTATTAAAATAAAAATATAGCTTATGAAACGTAGGAACTTCAAAAAAAAATATTATAAGAAACTACGAGGATAAGTCAAAAATTACTTACACTTTTCGTTCTACAACTTTATTAAACTAAGATAGGTGTACAACAGATTCATTATTTTTTGATATAGTCTCCACCTTTAGCAATGCACTTGGTCCAGCGAGCCACAAGCTACCGGATGCCTTCCTGGTAGAAGGTTTTCGGTTGGTCATGAAGACACTTTTGCACCGCATCCCGAACGTCCATGTTTGAGGCAAATCGACGACCTCTCAAAGCTTCCTTGAGCGGTCCAAAGAGATGAAAGTCTGAGGGAGCGAGATCTGGGGTGTAGGAGGGTGTTCCAGGGTCTCAAAGCGTCTCAAAGTTGACGGTCGCCTAGCTCCCTCTTTTTGTGTTACGCTAGTTCGGCCACTTTTAAACATTTCGATCCATAAAAAAACGTTTTTACGAGATAAAGCTCTCCGGTGAATTCCAGCACCTTTCACACCCTCTGACCACTCCTCTGCAATCTGATAGCGGAGCTGACATGCTTATGCTGTTGTAGCAAGACGACAACTGACGCGATCGTGATTAAATTCAGCACACGTGACCCTTGGATGACGCCAACTCAACGCATGCGCATGCGCCCGCCTCCTACCTTAGTTTAATAAAGTTGTAGAACGAAAAGTCCTATGAAAAGACCTATGAGGCTGTTTCTTGTTTACAAGTAGTGGTATGTTATCTGGTTCTATTTTTCTCAATTTGAGTCTTAAAGGTAGCTCTATTGGTAATTTGTTTCGGTATTTAGATTTTAGGTAGAGAAATTGGGAAAATCCTATCTCGCACATATAAGATGAGGGAAATGGTAATAATACCTTTAGAGCTGCTTCCAGACAGTTCTGGATATTCATTTCGAACTTTAAGCCAAAAATTACTCAATTCAAGCTCTTTGAAAACAAATTTTAATTCTCCAACAGATCATAGTTATATTAGTGTTTCGCTTAAATGAAATAATGAATTTTGGGCAATACCAATCGAAAGGGTCGTGGGTCAGAAAAATCTTCCGGAACATAAGTATTAAATTGATATTTAAGATCTGTCAAGTGAGTTGTTATGTATTTAATAATCGATTGAATTTATTTACAATTTTTTCATCCACCTTGCGACCCCAAGGTAATTTTTCGCAACCCCGTTTACGGTCGAGACCCATAGATTGAATACCACTTACTTAGCTGGTTAAAAAATTCAGAAAACATAATTTTTTGAATGATTTTAATGAGATTTTATAATTTAAATATAGCGATAATTAAGCATGCAAGCAAATTTTGGTAATGAAATGAGAATTAGTGGACTGGTTCTCACTATACATCTATCAAGACTAAATGGCCTATGGGTTTATCATCACCCCCACCAAAAAAAGACTTAAAAATTATTCTATTCAAAAGAAAAATAGCAAATAGATAACTCACCATAATGGAGACGAAGAGGAACACTTTGTAGCGTTGAATCAAAACCGCCTTTCACTAGAACAAATGGAAAAAATACAATTAATGTAACGAAATATGGAGTAGGATATACAAAAATAACTTTTTGTTCAATCCATATTTATTTTATTTATTATACTTATTTATTTTGTATATATCAACAAATAGACTATTTCGAGAGTAAAGCATTAGGGATTTCCCGAGATGCAATCACAAATCCCGGGATCCAGGAAACAATCCCTAGTTGCTTCCTGAATTATTTTTGTTTACGACTTTGAAATTATATTTTTAATAGTCAAGTATTGAAAATCATGGATGAAAATAGTGTTTTTTGGCTTGGTTTTTTCAAAATATATAAAAAACGGCTGAAACAATTTTAACAAAAAAAAAAATGTAGCGTTATGGTCCACAAATAAAGCCCTAATGACTGAACATCGAAAAAATTATATTTTACGAGATGTTAGTTATTTTGTCCTGGTGTAAAAGTGAATTATGCTCATTAGGTGGTCACAAGAAACCACCTTCGAATTTTGCGATGCTGACCACATAATAATAGTTTCTAATTGGCTAAAAATTATTTTGGCAAAGTTTCACGAATTTTGGACAACGGTAACCCGCAAATGAGGTTATTTTGAAAACTGCCATTTTTTGCAAAATGGCAGTTTTTCCTTCATACCATAAAATGAAAAACCAGTCATCCTAGAAACTTGATTCTTGTCTCATTTCTAGGAAATTTTGTTGGCTTGAAGCTTTACTTTATTTAGTCACTTTTTTGTTAAATCTTTTTAGATTTGAAGATATCCATTTTCCAAGACAGTCTCGAATCCTCGCGACTTTTTGAGCAAAAATGCCTAAAAAAAACAGCAACATTCAATTAGACAAATTGATTTTTTAAACTGAAAGTTTCAATTATTTTTGTTAAGCAATTTGAACCGCGAAAGTTAAATAATATGATAAATATATATGAATCTCTATATATATATATACTATATATAAACAATTTCCTATGTTAATTCTACATTAAGAAAATTATTTTATTATTTTTTGATTTTATTTGAAAAGGAAAAATAAATAGAGCATCCGACGGGTTTCGAACCCGTGTCTCTCTCCTTTACGCGAAGAGCGGCTATAACCAACTAGCCCACAGATTCTCCCGCCGAATAAAGGAAAGGAAAAAAGAAAATGGAAAAGGAAAATGTTCCATCTTAAGAGCTTATTCGGCGGGAGAATCTGTGGGCTAGTTGGTTAAGCCGCTCTTCGCGTAAAGGAGAGAGACACGGGTTCGAAACCCGTCGGATGCTCTATTTATTTTTCCTTTTCAAATAAAATCAAAAAATAATAAAATAATTTTCTTAATGTAGAATTAACATAGGAAATTGTTTATATATAGTATATATATATATATATATATATATATATATATATATATATATAGATTCATATATATTTATCATATTATTTAACTTTCGAGTTTCAAATTGCTTAACATTCAATTAGATAACCACTTAAAAAGCCCTAAACATAAAATCCCCCTAAAAAACCCCTGTTCAATATATATTTTTACCCCTAAATTTAGAGATTGTTATGTTTTTTAGGAATTTGCTTAAAAGTCACTTTGGAGTATTCGGATCCTGTTTTGGAAAATTCTGGATATCTTCAAATCTAAAATATTTATCAAAAAAGTAATTTATGTAAAACTTCAAGACAACGAAATTTCCTAGAAAATGAGACAATAATCAAGTTTCTAGGATGAGTGGTTTTTATTGCGGAAAGAAAAACTGCTATTTCTTGAAAAAATGGATCATTTCCTGTCATGGAAAATGATAGATATCTATAAATTTAAGAGTTTTAACAAAAAGTGGTCCAAGTAATCGTTCAAGTTAACAACATTTTCTAGAAAATGAGACAAGAATCAAGTTTCTATGAGTGGTTATCATTTTGCGAAGGGAAAAACTGATTGTCGCAGTCCAATTTTCGGTAGGACGCATCGTTTTCGAGTTATAAGCAAAAATTTGAAAAAAGTACAGAAACCGTCACAAACTCATATAATTCTTATTTGGGATGCCTAACGTATATTAAAATTATTTCCAGTTTTTACATATTTATTGGCCAGCGAGGCCTTTTTTCGGTCTAAATTGCCTGGGCTATTTTATAAGAGAATTATATTTATTTATCTTATTAAATATACTCGTAATTAAGGCACTGTGCAAGAATGAAATAAAGGGCTGAGTGCCAACGAGGACAAGGGTAGTGGGACCTCGAGGAATGGCGAAATACCTCCTGAACAGATACAGCGGTGGCAGGAAATGACACATACATATAAAAATTCAAGACAGGAAGAAAAAGAATGATTATTATTATTATTATTAAAGAGGGTGAAGAAACAAGAAATAAAGTTATTCAAATAATAATAATAATAATAATAATCGGAAGTTTTCAAGTAGGGGTAGAGAGGGGGGATGGGGGTTAAAGTGTTATATTTATTTCCGAAAGAGTTTCCAGTTGAGTAGAAAATGAAAGTAAAATACACAGTCAAAAGAGAGAGAAAGTAAGAGTTGTTAAAATTGGTTTGAAATTGTCTCTACCCCTGCCTGCCACAGAGTGATTATAAATTAAGAAAGGTCGACGACGTTGTGCTTTATTCATTAATTATTCAAAGTTTTTGTATCCGGAATAAATGGAAATTAAATGAATAAATCAATAAATGCGAAAGTGAAAGTAGATAATGGCAAGAATCAAAAATTGTTTATTACTCCAAATCAGATTATTCTTAAAATTTTAAAAATTCGATAAAAGAGTGAATTGATTATAATTCTATTTGAATTAAGAAAGTTTTTAAAAGTTTTTTATATATATTAGAATTCGACAGCCACCTGTTGTTTAGCGTTGTTATCCCGCAAAATTACCTATCTACTAGCCTACGGTGGACTTATTGCTAGCCAGGAGGCTTCACCCCCTGAGGCCAATGCTAATAATGGTATTTCCTGTATAATTAATATCGAGGGGTGATCCGTGATTGGAAGTAGGCGTACAACTCTTTGTAAGTATTTTGGAAGTACTTGGAAATATTTGGAAGTACAAGTGGAAGGTGGTGTACAGCATATTAGGTCGCGGTTACCCCTCGATTAATATAGTCTAAGAGCTACTGATAATCTTGGAAGCTGATTTCAACACCCCGAAAGTCAAATTCTTACTCGCCAAATCAAGTCGTTTTTAGGAGTAATCGACCCCTGAAGATGTCAAAAAATACCGTAAATCATCCCATTGATTACTCGGTTTACTTTACGACAAATTCCATTAGAAGCAAAATTGTAATTTTTGACATTTTTGTTTAAACAAATTTTGAAAATAACCACCCAAAACGGGAGGATCAAAAATGAAAATTCTATCCCTTTCGACCAAACTCATCCAAATTTCGTATACACATTCTGTGGACCCCCAGAAGGCTAGAAATGCAAAAAATAGTAATTATCATAGGACCCCTATCAACACGGTCTTAAAATTTGTAGAATGAATATAGAAGTTTAAAATAAAAAATTATCATACAAATCGAAGAAAATATACAGTTTCAAAAACAAGATTACAATTTTCAAACTCAAAAATCGCATATAAAAACACGTTGAATAATTTTTTTCTAAAAAGTATGTAAAAAAACAAAAATTAAAAAAAATTTGAATTTGGGCCATTTTTGAAGAAGTTATGAGCGAAAAATCGAAATTCGATATCTTTTAACGCGGTGATCAAAAAAATTTAAAATTTACCAGGAAGAGTTTTTTGATGGGTGCTAAAAAATGTCAAAAAAATAAAGGAAATCAAAAATTAAAATTTTTCAAAACGTCCGATTTGGCGTGGAATGCCTCATATGTACGCATTAGGGTGGTCCTTATTTAAATTATTTTGGAATCTTTTGTTATGCCTCCCTTAGATAATAGATACCTTGGAATTTTAGTTCTTAAAATAAATTTTTTTTTATAAATTTTGGTGTTTTTCAAAAAATCAAGCCTGTGAATATTAATTTTTATTTAAATGTCGATCGAAAACGTCAAACATAAATCATTTAAAAGGTGAAAGTTTCAGGCGGTTACCTTTTATTATATATAGAAAGAATTTCAGTATAAAAAACAAAAAATTTCTAAAAAATAAAAAAATTGAAATTTTTAAAATTTTGAGTGACATCTAAAAAAAAATTTTTATCGAGCTAAAATTTTGATAAGATTCGTAAAACATAAAATACAAGCCCCGGCTGATCCTTTTGTCTCATAATACAAAAAATTTTTTTTTTTTTTTTTTGCCACTTGGAAGAGAATTTTTACAATCAGATCAATAAAATTTTTTCGACTATAAGTAAAATTTATAAAATATAATAAAAATAATCTTTTCTTCGTTCCCTAAATTTAAATAAAATACAATGTTTCATGTGAGACACAAAAAAGAAAAATAGTCAATCAAAATGGGCCAGCTACATATTTGTAAGTAGTTGTTCTTACACAAAGCTCTTCGTATAGATTAGCTTTTGTTTTATCAGGTAGGTAATTAAAGTCTAGAAGATAGTAGTAGTAGTAGTAGTAGAAAGTTTCCTAAATAAGGACTTTATGATAAAGACCGCAACGTCTAGCTAACTATTATCTAGGTAATATAATTGTGGATTATTATCACACTTTATAATAAACTTTACAGTATATTCGATCTCACACCTGCTTAAAAAGTTAATTAAGTCACTTGACACACAATTTTTACTTAACTTCTAAATGTTAAAATTTATCATTTAGATAAAATTATTTGAAATAATTTTTTGACTGTTCATATATTGTATTGAATAATTACAGATATGTTTTATCAACAATGAATTAAATTAAATAAAAAAATTAATTAAACATTTTTTTTGGGAGAAATTCTACCTTTATCAATTGAAATTTAAAAAAATAAGCTAACGTGTTCTGATATGGCCATCCACTTGACTTTACCATACAACATGGGCCCTAAAATTATTTATAATCATGTAGAGGGGGGGGGATTAGTTTTTGCATTTTTATACTTCTAGGGCTCTGGGATCCCACTGTACAAAAATTTGGTTTGACCCTGCCCCCCCCCCATTTTGGGAGGTTAGTTTTTGCATTTTTAGACTTCTGGGGTCCACTGATTATATATACAAAATTTGGTTGAATTTATCAAATGGGCTATATTTTTAATTTTTAACCCTCCATCCCCCCTAATTTTAACTAACCAAAATCTAATCAATTCTTAATCTCACTGGACCAAAACTATGTGTGAAATTTGGTTTCGATATTCACACTAGTTTTTGAGCTAAGCTCGTCCACAAAAATTTGGTAACGCACAAACTAACTAACAGACAACCAGACAGACTAACAGACATTTTGACAAAACTATTTTCATCTCGAAAAATATAATTTTTTCTTTCAATGTTCACTTATTAGAGCTTTTTGTAGAGCGAAATGCCATGGTTTCGCTCAATTTTTTTAATCAAAATAGTTTTCAGCCGTTTTTTGAGAGAAAGAAAGAAAAAACACTTTTTTCATGCACGATTACAATACTTGACCATACCCTGTATGGTAAAGTAAAAAAAATATTTGTTTTAAAAAATGAAATATAAAGTAACTATTAGCCTAGTGAATAATTTTATGAAGAAAAAACTGCGATTTTTGAAACAATGGATCATTTCCCGTCATGTAAAATGCTGGATATCTATAAATATCTAGTAGTTTTAACAAAACAGTGGTCCAAGTAAACGTTCAAGTCAACATAATTTCCTATAGAATGAAATAGAAATCAAGTTTTTAGGATGAGTCGTTTTCATTTTATGAAGGAAAAAACTGCGATTTTTTGCAAAAAATTGCATTTTTTCAAGAACTTCAACTTCATTGCGGCACGAGTTACCATTATCCAATTAAAATGAAACTTTGTTTTAATTAAAGCAAATTTAATCGAGTTTAAAAATGTATAGCATTGTATTTGTCTAAAACGTGCTCCTTCATGGTCAAAATGAGAAAAATCGGAAAAAGTTCGAGTTTTGTGGTATTCAAAAGTGATCCGGGGGCTGTTTTTTGGATCCCCATAAAAATCGAACTACTGGACCAATTTTGGATTTTTTTTTAATCGACGCGAATTTTTGTCCTCTTTAATTTACTATAGCATGGTTATTTACAAAATATTAACTGTTTTCGAGTTATAAGCGAAAAACTGGAAAAAGTCCGAAAATTTCGAGGTTTTTCGGCCACCAAAAGTTATCCCCCACACTTTCAAGGTCGCGAACTTAGATTTGGCATACCCACACCATACCAAACGATCCTAAAAAAAATATTTTCCGACAATTAATGTAAGCTGGGCTATATAAGGACAATTAAATATTTTGAAAACAATGATACAGATTTTCTTGAGAATGAAAGTGCCTTTTGAATAAAAATAATCAACTGGTGGGGTAACCACACGACTTTCACATTCTCACTTATTTGATATCATCACGACACTCCTCATTTACACCCCCTTCCTTTATTTCAATCGGATTAAAATTTATACACGATAAATAACAATTCCCCCCTGTAAATCTAACAATGGATTCCAGTAGAGTTATGTACGCTGATTATCATGCAATTTCCCGATTTTTTACAACACTTCAGAGTTTTGAGATATTATCATGTCAAACCTACGAAAAATACCATTTTGACCTATTTTCGAGTCCCATTAATTGAGCTAAAAACAAGTGGCAATTTGAAAATCAAAGAGGAAACTGTTTTCTATTACGGCAACAAAATATTTTGATTTCAAATATTGCTGTTCAATATTTAATGGTACTCGAAAATATGTCAAAATGGCATTTTTCGTCAAAACTCTGACGTTTTGTAAAAAATCGAGAAATTTCATGATAAAAAATCAACGTATAAAACTACTGGAATCCATTGTTAGGTTTACGAAGAAAATTTTTGTTTAACTTTTGACGAGGAGTGTAACTCATGACACTATTTTTAGGTAATCTCTTATTCACCAGAAAAATGTTTTTTTATCAGTTGATTTAAAAATTATTATCATGATTTAATTTAACGTAGAAATCCGAAAATACAACTCGCATAAATAAATTAGAGTAGGTACACAAGGTTGCCGACGTCGCAGGGAATCATGAAATCATAGATAATATACGCTAAGTATACATATTTATATGCCAAAAAGGATCTGCTTTATAGTGGCTGGCAAAATGGGTTTGTGCCCGATGCCAATAAATAATATAAAAAAATAAAGTAAAAAAAAAAATGATTCCATGACAGGGAGTTTTTTACGGAGTGAGCTTGTTAGCCACAAGCCCAACCCCTTTTAGTCGCCTTTTACGACAAGCAGGGGATACTATGGACCTATTCTACCCCCGGTCCATAAGGGTCTCAGTGTGTAATACTTTTTTTTACAATTAGCAGTTATTTGTAGAAAGTCGGCAAATCTGGTCACCAGACGACTTTCACATTTTCATTTATTTGAAGTCATCGCAACACTCTTAATTTACACCACCTTCCTTTATTTCAATCGGATTAAAATTTATACACGACTAATAACTGATGACACTTGATAACACCAATTAAAAAAATGTATGAGCCTCATTCACATAAGCTCATTGGGGAATTGAAACTAATTTTAAAACCCACTAATAGTTCATGACAAATAAAATTTATTAAAATTAGGAAATTTAAATTTATCTTTTAAAACCCACTAATTCTTTACGACAAATAAAATTTATTAAAATTAGGAAAATTCAAATTATTATTTTAAAATCAAGGATTCTCTAAAAAAATTTTAAAATAACCACCCAAAATAGGAGGGAGGGTCAAGTAGCCCTTTCGACCAAACTCAACCAAATTTTATATACATAATCAGTGGGCCTCCAAAAGGATAGAAATGCAAAAAATAACCACCCAAAATGGGGGAAGGGTCAAAAATGAAGGGGCTAGATTTTCATTTTTTGACCCTTTGAACATCATCAGGATTCGAATACTCCTAAAAACGACTCGATTTGGCGAGTAAGAATTTGACATTCGGGGTGTGTGCTGATCACACTACAGTATAGGATATGTTATTTGGGTTTTAAAATCAGCTTCCAAAATGGTCAGTAGCTCTTAGACTATTAAAAGAATTCGGTTATAAAATTGTTTATCAACTTATAGGTGAAAAATTGAAAACTATTCCCAGAACTCAATCATATTAAAGACATAGAAAATTTAATTATTTATCAAATCAAAAAATACATATTTTTTAATAACTCATTTAAAGAAAGCGAAACCGAGGAGTCTTTTTTTCAATTTTTCTTCTGATGATTAATAAAATTTTCTGGTTATGCGTTTCGTCGACAGATTTAATAAATCCCTGTAAGCCGGATATAAAATAGAGCTCAATTTATTTCAATTAAAATCCTCTCTCTCTAATCTGTTCCACCATAATTTCTATCTCTATAATTGTAAACTTTGAATATTTTTCCCTCCTGTTTAATTATCCCCTCAGGAGAAGACATAATGTTTTTTTTTACCTGAACCCAACCAAGGTCTGTTTATAAATATTAAACAGTACAATAATTGTAGTTCCAGAGAACTCTTGGCATCCTAATAACAGATTTTCGCCCAGGCGTAGGAGGCATCTGCCTACACTCACTTGTTCATTAGAAAATTCCTTGTTTTTTGAACCTTTATCCAAATTCTAAACATGTTATTAAAACAAAAACAAGTTTACATTGTGTTGTATTTATTTTAATTTTGATAGGGCCACACACAGAGAGAAAAGTAAAACATGTAAAAACGAAAAATTCTTTTTATGGAACTCTAGCCAAATATAGAAATAAATAATTAATGAATGGCCTAAATACACAGAATAAATCCCGCCCACTCGTGGATCAAGTTCATTGAACAGTATATTGGTGGGTGCAAAGAAAAGCGGATTTCAGGGTGAAAGACTCTATCTATAAAGTAGAAATAAGCCTTTTTTCTAAGGGTATATGAAACAAGAGATATGGATTTTAATTTTTAAATTAAATAACAATTCAATCACAATTCTCCCTTTAGAGGGGTTAATATGTTACGTCATAGTTTTATTTTCTAGGATTCCGTACAAATCCTATGTATTTATATAATTTTATACACAATTTATGAATTCATATTAAAAAAGAATTTCAGATTGTATCATTATTTTTTACTCGAGGGTATAAAAAAATGTCTGAAACGTAGAGAAAAATAATTTTTCAGACTATCGATCTGCGGTTTGGATCCCGATATCCTTGATACCTATAAAACTTATATAACTCAAGAAAGAAGAGTAGAAAGTATGCTCTGGTGCAAAAAAATATATGAATTTTTAATGCGGAGAACTGTCTAGATTTTGAGCTCTCCAATCATCAAATTATATTATTGGGTTGGCAACTAAGTAATTGCGGATTTTTTTTTTAGAAAATCAAAGAGAATTTTTTCATGGAACTAAATAACTTTATTCTGTAATGTATTGCCCATTTTTGATCAATGACCTTTTGCCATCTTTCAGGCAGCATCATAATCCCACGTTCATAAAACTTCTGGTTTTTATTAGCAAAAAACTGAATCAGGTACGATTTGACATCATCATCATTATTGAAATTTTTACCATTCAAGGAGTTTTGTAAAGATCGAAATAAAAAAGTAATCAGATGGTGCAAGGTTAGGGACTATATGGTGGATGTGGCGAAACATCCCCAACCAAGCTCAACAATTTCTGCCGAGTGACCAAAGATGCGTGTAGCCTTGCATTGTCATGATGGAATACAACACCTTTTCGATTTGTCAATTCGGCCCGCTTTTTCTTCAACTGCATTGTTTAATTTTGTTAGTTGTTCAATGCGAGACCAGCAGAAGATTGATCAGTTCGGTTGCGGTAAGAGTTCAAAGGTAAACAATTCCTTTGTGAAAATCCCACCAAACTGATAACAAAACCTTCTTTTGATGAATACCAGCTTTTGATGTTGTTTGAGCTGGTGCTACAATTGGCCTGCTTCACGATCTTTTGCCGCTTGATATTGTTGTAAACAACCCATTTTTCATCGCCAGTTATCAAGTCGTTTTAAAAATTGATCATTTTCATTACGCTTCTTTAGCAAATCGCAGCTGTTAATGCGTTTGCGTTAAATGCGTTTCTTTCAGTTCGTGAGGAATCCCATGTATCGAGTTTTTGAACGCCGCCTGGTTTGTTTTAAGTGATTTTCAATGCATGTATGTGATACATGAAGCTTCTCTGCAATCTCACGTGTTGTACTGGGGACGATCCGAATCGATTATTGCTTTGATTAGGTCGTTATCATCAACTTCAACTGGACGACCAGAGCGTTTTTTCATCTTTGAGTGGAAAATCATCAGAACGAAATTTGGCAAACCAATTTTGACACTGCCAGTTCTTGAAGAGGTTCAGTCACCATAAACAGCAGATAACTTTTTGTGAGCTTGCGATGCGTTTTTCCCTTTGCGGAAATAAAAAAGCAAAATAACTGACGAAAATGTTCCTTTTGATTTTCCATTTTTCAACGAACGCCAAACGAAAACTACTGGCGACCGATCAAAAAACTTTTTTGCTGATTGACAGCTGAATTGCGCAACTATCAAATAACAAAATGTGTTTCACATTTGAACCACGCTCAGCCAAACCTAAAAAATTCAACGGAAGCCATCTATGAGTGATCTGGGCAATTCTTTATTTAGTTGCCAACCTTATACTTTTGTTTTTAAATATTTCTTTTATTTTTATATTTATTTTTTTAAATAAATAGAAACCGATTAAAATAATTAGGGTTTTTTGTCCAATTGATTAAAAATTAATTAAATTTTTCTTTTTAAAATCCTCTAATAATTCAATACAAATATTATTATTGAAAAGTGAATTTATTTTTATTTAGGAAACAAATCAAAGATTTTAGTAGAAATATTTTTACATTGCATATCAGAGGTTTCGTCCCCTTGGGAATCGAACCCAAGCGCTAACTAAGCTTGCCGGGATTTTAGCCAAACCCTTAAGACAAATCTCTCTCGATATGAAACATATATAAGAATTTTTTTCAATATTATATAATTGGGTTGATTTTTAAAAATTCAATCTTTTTTCAAAAAAAGATGCTTAAATCTTTACATTAATCATACAAATATTATTATTTATGAAAATTAAAAAATTTAATTCATTCTCTCCTCTTACTACAAACACGGACTAAAAACATTATCGCAAGCACGAGAAGATCAAGAACAGTCGATGGTGGGGATGTAATCTCCGAAGTCGAAGCTCAAATAAAATGTATACGCTAATGCATGTAAAATAATTGGTTCAATAAAATTTATTATTATTATATTATTAATTCATTCTCGATGGAATTGGAATAACTATCGGAAAAGAAGTTTTTTTATTTAAATAGATTTTTCCTCTTATTAAAGATGTTTTTAACAAGGACTAAAAAGATGATCAAGGACACTCGATGGTGGAGAAGTAATCTCCGGTGTCAAAGCTCAAATACAATGTATACATTAATTAATGTAAAATAATTGGTTTACTAAATTAATTCATTCACAATCATCTACAAAATTTACTTTTAGATAATTCTCATATATTATCGAGAAGCTTATTTTGATTGAAAAATCAATCAGATTTTTAATCCATTTTTGATTATTAAAGAGAAATCAATCAAGTTGTCCTTTGCTTGATGAAAATAAATCGTTTGTTATGTCGCTACAAGAAGAAAAATATTTTTTCTACTATATATTCAATCGGGTATTTGAACTCATGGGAAATAACAGATGAAAATTATTTAATTAAAAGACTTATGATGAAGGTCAAAACTTCGAAACTATAGTCTCACACAAATAAATGATATATACCATATCCTCAGAGTCTACCACAAGACGATCAAAAAATCTTTTAAATCTCAAAGCCTATCCTAACCCAGTCTTAGAATGAAGAAATTCACTCTGAAAACATTCCCAAAAACAAAGCCTGAACGACCAGACTGAGACCACTGAGACATCCCCCTTGAAAATGGTACCTAAAGGAGAGCCGAAACGTCGAGTAAATCTCAAAAACCCACGCGGAGACACCCGTTAAAATAATAGTGACATATAACCTATCCGCGGAAACTTCAATTAACAATACCTATATACAGGGTGTTCCAAAAATACTTTTACAAACTTCGGGCATGGGTTCGTTCCTAACACCAAAAGAAGGAAAAAAGTTCAAATGAACATATGTCCCATAATCCTTTGTAAAAGTATTTTTGAAACCCCCTGTATATACTATATAGGTACCTATGCAACAAGCATTGATTTCTCTTTTTGCTATTTTATTTATTTATTTATTGTTTGTTATTATAAAAAATAAATAAATAGAAACGAATTAAAATAATTAGTCTTTTATTCCAATTAATTAAAAATTAATTAAATTTTTTTTTCTTTTAAAATCCATTCTAAATAATAGTACTGGAGCACCGATGCTCGATAACTTTTTGCTTCAGTTAAAATCTATATATTAATCCCCGAACCCCCACCTTTGCCCCCGGACCACCGCCCCACACCCGAAACCACTTCCCTCGCCCCCCGTACCCCTCCACCACGTTTAATATATAATAATAAGAGTAGATATAGATATCTATAATTACATTTATTTTTCAATTTCTTCTTTTCAATAATTACCTACTTACTTACTTATTAATTGGATTTTTGTTCAATAAAGTGTTATTTAATAAATAATATTTAGTTATTTTTTCTCAAATGTTTTTTCAAAATGTATAATTTTTTTAAACTTAGACCCCATTACCATCCCATCATTATACTTTGCATAGTAGTTTATGAAAGTACTATCTATTTACAGAATTTTTTTGAAAATTTTAAAAGTGGTACTTTTTAGAAAAAATCAAAATCAAAAATTTGATTTACATTTTGAAAAAAAAAATTATTACAACCTATATCATGTTGTATGTCTCTGAAAAGAGCATTAAAAAAGCTGCAAAATGACACCTGTCCCACCTCTCTAACTCAATTAAGACAGCTTTTAGAGCAGTTTCAAAATTGTTTGTTCACGGTTTGAGTGATTGAATTCTAACATTTTAAAATTCGCCTCCATGTCACAAGTCAATGTTTCGTTTCATATGACTTTTTAAACTTTTTTAAAAAAAAATTTTAATTTTGAATATACTTGAAATAAAATAAATTGTTTAATATATATATATATATACCTAGTACCTGGAGCCACCGAGCGATGCTCGGTAACTTTTGCTTGAGTTAAAATCTATATATTAATCCCCGAACCCCCACCACCGCCCCACCCCCGAAACCACTTCCCCCGCCCCCCGTACCCCTCCACCACGTTTAATATATAAGTAGCTGGAGGCAACGAGCGATGCACGGTAACCCCTGACCCCCCAAACCACACACCTTGCCCCCACCACTGCACCCTTACTCCGCCCCACCCCACCCCAACTGCGCCTCTCACCCCCGGATCCCCCACAACTGCACCCCACATCCATCCCCACCCTCACCATGTTTTTGCACTTCTATCTTTCTAGTGCTCCACATATTATGTGTATATTTGTTTACTCGTACACCAATTTGACCACATTCGTTCATATTGATAAACATTATAAAAAAATAATTAGGAAAATTATTAATTATTTATTATTATTAATTGCCCGGAGAAAAGAGAATTGAATATTTAATTTTAATTAGAAGAGTGGAGGGTGGGAGGCCAAGGAATAATTATTAATATATTTAATGTTTCTGGATTTAAAATTAATTGTTGTCTTTCTTTCAGCTTAATTCAATTATACATATTTCAAATTTGCCTCGCCGCAATTTATTCAATGAATTCTATTTATTAAATACATAGCTATATATAATATATTCAATTATTTCCACACTTATAATAAAGTCTAATTCAAAAATATTCATTTTAGTAAAAGTAAAAAGCAAAGATTTTTAAAATAGTTCTATAGTCCAGTGGTAAAGTGTGTGCCTCTGATGCAAGAGGTCTCAGGTTCTAATCTGACATCCGGCGAGTCATTTTTTTTATTGAGATTTTCATCTATCAATAATTACTTTAATTAAGAAAAATCAATTAAGATGAATTTTGATGAGGTCCAGACCTAGCCAGATCGTTTTTTCATCCTCAAAACTTGTTAATAGATTTTGTTTCATCAAAATCGGTAGGGCCGTTTTCAAAATAGAACCAATATACAAATATATAAATAAATAAATATACAATTTTTCTCGTTTAATAAGTGTAGAATATACTAGCTGCAAGGCACGCCCCCTGGTCCCCCCCCCACCCTGCCCCCACACGACCATACCACCCTCACCCACTCCTGGATCCTCCTCAATACCTCCACCCACGTCACCCCACTAAGACTCTGGATCCTCACCTGAACCCCTCTCCACCCTGCCCCCCGCACCCAGTGTTTGCATTTCTAGCCTTCTAGTGACCCACAGATTATGTATACAAAATTTGGTTGAGTTTGGTCCAAGAGCAAAAATTTTCATATTTTGACCCACCCACCCCCCTTTTTGGGTTGTTCTTTGGGTGAATTTTTAAACAAAATTTGTCAGAAATCACATCTCCTACAACTTTGCTCCTTATAAAATTTGCCGTAGGGTTAATAGTTTAGGAGTTATTTGATAATTTTCACTCGTGCGCCCCCCCCCCCCCGCAAACCGCCTTTTTGGGTCAAAATTTCAAAACGTTATATAGCTAAAAACGTAAGTTAGAAGACATCTGATGCATATATGAAATTTCATAATAATCCCTTCAGCCGTTTTTACGTTAATCGTGAGCAACTTTTCGCGGAAACCACTGAAAAATACAGATAGACAGACAGACAGGAATTTTGTTGAGGGTGTTTTCGTTTATAACTTTGCTTGAAACGTGTGCAACCAAAATTTGGCGTGATTTGGAGCAATGTACAGACAAAACCTTAATTATATATATATAGATTAAAATTAGGAAATTTAATTTGTTCACCATCATCTGCTATATCTAGTAGGTATTAGACTACTAGAAAATCAATTAGATTTTCTAATTTCATATTTATATTCTATAGAATATAATGAGAGAGTATTGCGATGGCCAGTCTAGGACCTGACTCTATGAGAGCTTCTATCTCAGAGATGAAAAAAGTTAATTTCATTTTGTAACATCAAAGTGGAAGGAATCGATGCCCTTAATAGTTGGAAACCGAATTTAGGACATAAAACCGAAAATTGTGGTCCCCAGGGGCCAAAAAGATATAAAAAATCCATTGGTCAGTGCGTATGTACCCCCATGCGTTTCGCAACCATAAGTCTCAGAGCTACGAAATTCGAAACTTAGTTCGATATAGACTAGAAGGAGCACAGCAAGCATATCTTTTTGCAGTGGCCAGTCCATTTTAAACTAATAATAAGAATTTTTTAGCATTTAATGTTAAATTTTATTTATATATATTTTTTGTTTTTTTTTTTTTGTTTCTAGTATTTATTTGTTTTTTTATTAATAGCATTGCACAGTTGTGGGGCGCTTTTTGCGCTCCCAACACTCTGGCCTCGGTTCTGGAGTTGTGTCATAGGCGCCCATAAATGTACTTTAATCACAAATAGCCACAACATCTGGCATTATTATTTGGACGGCTGATGAGAAGTTGCACTCTAATCTGTAAAAAATCTGTTTTCTTTTTGTAAAGGGCTGCCCCCCTCTGCGTGGCGCAATAAATCAGTCAATTGAAATCGGAAAACCGGAAGTGGACATTTACATGAAAGATTTTTTCCTTTTTTTTTTATTTTCTCAAAAACGGCTCTAACGATTTTTTTAAAAATTAGTTCATTTATCAAGTGTCATGAGATATTAGTTGTGTCAAATTTTTAATCCGATTGATTAATCTGATTACTAAATTTTTGATTATTTATTTGATTATTCATCATTTAATTAAGATGCCGGGGTAGTTATCAGAGGCGAGACGATGAAGAATAGAATTCAAAAAGTCCAATTGAGAACAAACGGATAAGGAAGTAGTAGAACCTGTCCCTTTGTGTGTGTGTGTTTGAATGCAAGGGATTGAAAAGAGAAGCCCGCCCTTCCTACCAGGGGGTTTTAACAGCAGTCGAGGGTGTACAATTATACAAACTTTGCAATTCGATAAACACTAATTATTCAAATTGGCGGAATCCATTTGAATCGGAACTGCGGACATTAGCGCTTCTAATTTCGTTTTTCGCAAAGGGAATCACGAATGGGGTTGAAAAAGGGGTGGCTGAGAATGGAAACGACCCTTATCAAGGCTAGAATAAGGTAACTTTTAACCACCGACGATTCAGGTAAATGCATAGGAATTAATTAATTGGCTCTGCCGGGGGTGGAAGAGAAACAGACAGACAGACAGATTTCGATGGGCTTTTGGGGTTAAACCACCTCTAGTCTAAATAGAAAATTAAGTCGTCTTTTTTATTATTAAATATATATACATATATAGTATAAGTGGATAATCTAAATAATTATTAAATTTTGATGATTGATAAAGAGATAATATTAATTGAAAATTATTAAATGGATTAGTTCAAAGGTGAGTGAACTTTATAATAGAGAGGAGAAAGTTTAATCTTTTTTCAAGACTCGGTATGCTCTCCGGCTTAGGCTGCCCTAGTAATAAATAATAAACTTTTAAATATAATCAATTAGTTGAAAAATTATATTATAATTTTAGACAAATAAAACGATAGTTATAATTTTTTCTTAAAACAATTTGAGCCGCAAAAGTTAAATAATGTATTCAATAATTTCTTATGCTAATTCTACATATTTAGAAAATTATTTTATTATTTTTTGAAAAGGAAAAATGAGTTGAGCATCTGACGGAATTCGAACTCGTGCCTATCTCCGTTACCAAAAGAGCGCCCTTACCAACTAGGCCACGGATGATCACGCCAGATAAGCTTTTTAGATTGAATGTCATTTTTTTCTTTTCGGCGGGATCATCCGTGGCCTGGTTGGCTAATTGCGCTCTTCGCGTAAAGGAGAGAGACTCGGGTTCGAAGCTCAATTCATTTTTCCTTTTCAAAAAATAATAAAATAATTTTCTAAATATATAGCATTAACATAAAAATTTAGTGATTAAATTATTTAACTTGCGCTCGAATTCCTATACCTATTATAATTTAATTATTTTGAGATATCTAAATTCAATTTCGTATCTTTTAGTAGAAAATTTATTTGTAATAAACTATTAGTGCAATTGAAGATTAATAAAATTATAAATTTAATATTGAGGGTAAGTAAATAAATTTATTAAACCAATTATTTTACATTAATTAATGTATACATTGTATTTTCTGCTTCGATTCCGGATATAACTTCTCCACCATCGAGTGTCCTAAAAATCTAATTAGATAAAAAAACCTCTTTTCCGATAATTATTTCAATTCCATTATTCCCCAATCAAGTCGATTGGTTACCGTCTATCATCCGATTCCTCATGAGGGTAAGTTTATTATTAAACCAATTATTTTACATTAATTAATGTATACCATGTATTTTAGCTTCGATTTCGGAGATTGCTTCTCCACCATCGAGTGTCCTTATTCATCTTGAGTCCTTGTTTTTAATAAGAGGAAAAATCTAATTAGATAAAAAAACCTTTTTTCCGATAATTATTTAAATTCCATTATTCCCCAATCAAATCGATTGGATCTCTCCTCCCCTCATTCAATGAGGGTAAGTTTTTCTTAATCACTTTTATAGTTTGTTTTGTATTAAACTATTGGAAGGTTTTAAAATAAAAAAAAATATGTATTTATTAAATGGTAATTCAAAATACACCTGTTCAATTGTTTATTATATTTTACTATTGAAATGAATGAAAATCTCAAAATAAAAATGATTGAAAAAATAATTTTTTTTGAATAATTTCGCATTTTTTTATAGGAAGATCTAGAACTTGAAAGCCCAAAATTTAATCATTATTTCAGCATTGAATATACAAAAATTTTAATACTTTTTGTTCTTAAGGGAGTTGACACCTTAAACCAGTGTTTTTCAACCTGTGGGTCGCGACCCCTGGGGAGTGACGAAACCTCAGTAATAAATCAATACTTTTTTACTGTTTTTATGTGTTTTTTACTATATAGTAAAAAAAATGAAAAATTGTACACAAAGTCACCAGCCGGGCCTCTCAAACAGAGAGGGGTAGGGGGTCGCGAAATTTTTTCTCATACTAAGGGGGTCGCGTCATGAAAAAGGTTGAAAAACACTGCCCTAAACGATTATAATCAGATTTTTTAAACTTTGGAAATTGATAAATATTTATGAAAAAAAAAATCCTTACAAAATTTCACGGAATTCTGAGCGCTTCTTAATCAATTTCTAAATTAACACATAGCCTTATGAGACATTATTACGATATATTTCGACTTATAATGAGCGATTTATAAAAAAAATCATGTTAAATAACAATGTAAATCCGTTGAAATTTGAGCTATTTATCATGGGTATTGAAATCCAGACATCTATCAAGAAAGAGAAAAAAAAATCATGATTGAAAATTATTTTTTCCACTTTTCAGACATTTTTCAACACAATGAACAAAAGATTAGATGTTTCACCTTGCACCAACACCACAATCTCTACTAATTATTAACAATGAACAAATTTTTTTTTTGAGTGAATTCAATACTAGGCTCTCCCGCAAGGCAGGCCAACCTGCCTCTCTAGCGTATGGAGTAATTAAAATTACAGAAAAAGTGGTTACTTTGTCAAAAGTCAGAACGTTCTCCGGACATGTTACAAATATTTGCAAAGTAACCAGCTTACTGTAGAGATTAAGTTTATTTACTACATATATCATACATATTTTTATATTAAATGAACTTTGGATCACCCTGTATATTCATATTTTTATATTAAATGAACTTTGGACCACCCTGTATATACATATTTTTATAGTAAATGAACTTTGGATCACCCTGTATATACATATTTTTATATTAAATGAACTTTGGACCACCCTGTATATACATATTTTTATATTAAATCAACTTTGGACCACCCTGTATATACATATTTTTATATTAAATGAACTGTGGATCACCCTGTATATTCATATTTTTATAGTAAATGAACTTTGGACGACCCCGTATATTCATATTTTTATACTAAATGAAGTTTGGACCACCCTGTATATACATATTTTTATAGTAAATGAACTTTGGATCACCCTGTATATACATATTTTTATATTAAATGAACTGTGGATCACCCTGTATATTCATATTTTTATAGTAAATGAACTTTGGACGACCCCGTATATTCATATTTTTATACTAAATGAAGTTTGGACCACCCTGTATATACATATTTTTATAGTAAATGAACTTTGGATCACCCTGTATATACATATTTTTATATTAAATGAACTTTGGACCACCCTGTATATTCATATTTTTATATTAAATGAACTTTGGACCACCCTGTATATACATATTTTTATATTAAATGAACTGTGGATCACCCTGTATATTCATATTTTTATAGTAAATGAACTTTGGACCACCCCGTATATTCATATTTTTATAGTAAACGAAGTTTGGACCACCCTGTATATACATATTTTTATAGTAAATGAACTTTGGATCACCCTGTATATACATATTTTTATATTAAATGAACTTTGGACCACCCTGTATATACATATTTTTATATTAAATGAACTTTGGACCACCCTGTATATACATATTTTTATATTAAATGAACTTTGGATCACCCTGTATATTCATATTTTTATAGTAAATGAAGTTTGGACCACCCTGTATATACATATTTTTATATTAAATGAACTGTGGATCACCCTGTATATTCATATTTTTATAGTAAATGAACTTTGGACCACCCTGTATATTCATATTTTTATACTAAATGAAGTTTGGACCACCCTGTATATTAATATTTTTATACTAAATGAAGTTTGGACCAGCCTGTATATGAATATTTTTATAAGAAATTAAGTTTGGACCACCCTGTATATCCATAATGGTAGTTATAATACAGTATATGTATTTAATTAATTGAATAAGCAGTTAGGACAAGAGAAAGTATGTTTTAGGAAACTAGAAAGTACCTATAATATGATGTATGTCTTACCTTTGGCTGGCTGGAAAGAAAAGCTCTTCACCCTATGCCTGTCTCGAATAAACTGATCAGTCTTGAATGAAAGGAAATTGAAACCAGCCAGCTCTTTATCAATTTCTTTGAATTTTTTCCAAGGGAATTTTCAAATAAACATTTCTATTGATTATTTTTTAACAAAAATGAAATATAATGTACACATGGGAGATGGACCAAAACAGTAGGGGCGCGGATTTTTTGAGGGGGGAGGAGGGTGCCAGATTGTTTTTTTTTTTAACTAATTTCAATACCCTTGATAATTCAAAAACGGAAAATCGTAGAAATTTAATTCTGGTGTCAAAATGTTTATATTTCTAAAATTAAATATCTGTTAAGATTTTAGGTTTTCTAGTTTAATGTAGTTCTTTCGTGACAATCTACACAAAAAGTTTTAGCCTCGTAACCACTCTATAAATATGAACGGTGTTAGAATTTAAAGTTATGTTTTTTTTAACGTGACTATACTTTTGACGATACTATATTCTCTTTATGAATGGATCTCGTTTCCAAGCCATTGATCTTATATCCCCTCCACTAAAAATAATCGCCCAAATATGTTGTTTTTTAATTTTTTATCAAAACGGGGTAAATAATTTCATTTTTTTTTTAATTATTTCGAATATATATATTATTCGAACAAATATTAGTTTTTCATCAAGATGGTGAAAGTCCTTCAAAATGATCATTTCCCACCCTTTCTCAATCTACCATATGTATGTAAATTGTATCTCCCGCTTATATAAATTATATTAAATTATCTGAGGTTGGTAGTATTGCATGGTGTTCTGGACTCAACTATATTCACTCTTAATAGACCACATGTTATGATATTAAATGAGTGAGTGTATGGATAAAAGGACTCTTATTCAATTTGTAAGAGTGTGGATTGGGTTAATTGAACGTTAGACGATTCTGAAAGTATAGTAGTTTTATTTATAAATGCAATAGATAATATACAAGATAAGTTATAAATGATAGTTACCTGCAAGTATAGTAGAATTGAATAAGAGTCCTTTTATCCATACACTCACTCATTTAATATCATAACATGTGGTCTATTAAGAGTGAATATAGTTGAGTCCAGAACACCATGCAATACTACCAACCTCAGATAATTTAATATAATTTATATAAGCGAGAGATACAATTTACATGTAAAAAAAAAAATCATTTTTAATTGCAATTATTTCATGTTTGGTGTGGTAAATCTTCGTCAAATTTAACAGTGTGTTTTTTATGCTTTTAATGACTTAGATTCCAAGTTTCGAAGATTTCTTGAATTTTTGCATTAGTGAAAGAACTTCCTTAAGAACTTGTGGTTGAAAAATCTCTATGGGAAATACATAAGAGAGCGAGCATACAGGTGTTTCGAAAAATAAATTTATATTATATAATTTTCATAAGTTAATACTCTATATTTGTAGCTACTAAAGTTGAAAATAAATATTTATGTATGAATATACATTTACATTATTTATTATTAATATACATTAAAATTATATATAATGAAAATGGAGTCGAAAATAGACCAACATGATGATTATTTTTCCGAAATCTGGAAATGTAGTTGCAAAGATTCAAAATTTAAAATTATCACTTTTATTTTTTGAAAACTTTACAGTAGATTTTCAGATTTATTTATTTTTTGATAAAAATAAACTGATGTGGCCATCCACATGACTATACCATTAATAATATCTTCTTTTAATTTATTTTTGACACTCTCCCCCCTGAATCATTTTCATAAGGTCGTATAGGGTTCAAGTGCAAAATTTCGTCTTCCATTAAAGACTCTAATACTTATATTGAGATAGTTCTAATTTTTTGAACCCCCTCCCCAATTTTGGTCCTCGAAAAAAATAATAACTCTCTTTTTTCTTATAGGTTCATTTTATGGTATATTCGGTTATTTTAGTTTGAAAATTTTATCATTTTAAATTTTACCTCCCCCCCTTAATTTTTTGTCCGATTTCAACCATAATCTAATCAGTTCTTAATCTCAATGCACGAAAACTACAAGTTAAATTTCATTTTAAAATTCACACTAGTTTTCTAGCTAGAACGTCCACAAACATTTGGTAAAGTACGTACTAACAGACATTTTAACAAAACAGCTAATATCTCGCAAAATATAATTTTTTCAATGTTCACTTATTGGGGCTTTTTTGTTGACCAAAACGCCATGGTTTTGCTCAATTTTTTTAATCAAAATAATTTCAGCCGTTTTGGAGATATTATGAAAAAACGAAGAAAAAACACTTTTTTCTTGTACAATTACAATATTTGACCATACCCCTGTTTATGTATTTTAGGAATTCTTTATAGCTGTAGTTATATTAATTTATTAAGGGTAAAAATAAGAGACGTACAGCGTTCATTTATTTATTTATTTTTATTCATGAACTTCCGCTAAAGTTTCGGCTATTGGTTATAGCTATCTTCGGAGTGGGAATTTGTCAATATTTATATAATATATAGCCGGAGTTCATAAATAAAAAGAAATAAAAGAAAGCTCCACGTCTCTTATTTAAACCCTTAATAAATTTATATCCTGTATGGTAAAGTAAAAAAATAATTATCAAGGGAAATTGTATGATATATTTTCCAGTAAGTATATTATAAATCTCAATGTTTTAAGTATTATGCTGGGCCACATGCGGTCCGCGGGCAGGCATGGTTGGACAGCCCAGATTTAAGGGATTATAAGAGACTATTTGCGATTTTAAGTAAACTATTTATTATAAAATAAGACCATAAAAATCCGCTCTCTACTTCTTTATAATCTTAAAGGGTTTGTCGAGATACTCCTACCGCGCTTAGTGCCATCCGTGGCCAAAAAAACAACTTCAGGTACAATAATAGTGTATAAAAGCAATAGGCATTTACGAAAAATAATGAATTTAATAAAAAATACAATATTTAAAATTTAAAATAATCATGAATTTCCTTAATAAATAAATTTATTAATAAACAATTAAAATAATAAATTGAAAAATATAATTTTTTTAATTAAAAAAATCTTTAAATATCCTTATTGATGTTAACCTTCAAGAAATGTCATAATGGATAAATTATTAAAACTGTCTTTGAAATCTAAATTAAAAAAAAAGTACACGCTAATTTATGTACTTTAATAAATAAAATTTATTATCGGTTAACTGAAGATTCTGAACTCGGTAGTATTTTTGCTGAATTGTCAAAGATAGTCGGATTGTTAGACAATGAAAGCCTATAGACACGTCCTCTGCTACTCTCAACACAGAGTGAAGTGAGGTCAACATCACCTACAGATGACGTCACGTTTCTCGCATAATTTCTTTGTTTATTGTCCGATTTCAATGATTCTTTTTTTATTGTAATTGGGAACCTTAGGGGGTATATATGGACATGGGAAGGGAGTGTTGTTCGGTGCCTGAATTATTGGAAAAATAATAAATATGTAATTTAAATATGGAAAATAAAACATTTTGTTAAAAAATATATATATTTTGGTATATTAATTTAATATTAATTTATTGGAATCCAAAATAAATAATCTAAACTACAATAAATTTATCTCAATGTATAATAATTCCTATAGTGGCCATGCTATTTCTCGTGACGTGATGTCATCTGTAGGTGATGTTGGCCTCACCAAATCGCCAGCAGGGCGTGACTATAGGCTTTTATGGTCTAAGGTCGGATTATAACTTAGACTTTCTGGATTTTAGGATTTTTCATTTCCAGTAAAATGAAAACTACAGATTCTACTCCGTTTTTGTGGAATCTAATCTGATCCAGCTAAGCTGTAATTTTTTATTTAAATAATATGCGTGTAAATATTTATGAATATTAAGTATCATTTCTCAATTATATAAAACTGTTTGTATGAATTAATTATTTATTTTCTTATACTTACTCCGACTTTTTTAAAGCTTTCAACCAATGCACACGTCTAAGAACTTTGGGTGGATAGCTAGGGTTAGACGAAGGAAAACAATAAAATTCACAGTTGGAATTTAGTGAAGTGTTTTTACAGTTCGTCACAGAGTACTTAAAACTTCATTTTTACTTTAATTCACCATCAATTGATTCATTTTATAAGTTAAAGTAAAATAATTAAACACTTTTTGATTCAGTAAAATACACATTAATATATACAGATGAATGCTAAATAAGGAGGTAGATTGTACCCCAAGTTCATAAAAGTGTCACCCATGGCGCTGCCTCTGTTGAGCACTGAGCGAATAGGTTAATAGCCAACCTGAGATATTTACTTACCTATATAGAAATAGATTTAGAAAGAAGTTGTGGCTTCGATCAAATATATCGATAAAAAAATAAATAAATACTATTAATACTTGTCGATGAAATATCAAACGTGCGATAACGTTTTTTTTTCTATATACCTATTTCCGTTATTTATTTTTAGAAAGTTCCCGAAACGTCAATCAAAATGTCTTTTCAATTTCGATTTTATTTTTTTATTTAAATTAAATTAACTTGTTAATGTTGTTGTTGTTGTTGTTGTTGTTGTTGTTGTGCATGGTGACTGACCTCCATTCAATTGGATTTGACTTCAATCATACATCTCGTCTATCCTTTTATCTCTCTTTTTGTGTCTATGGAGAGGAATTATATTAACCCTTTTCTCTCTCATCTAATGGTCTTAAAAAAAAGTTTCATTTAATTCAATAAAGGCGCAGAGAAAGTGAATTGGAGAGAAAGTAACCGGGGAGAAAAAAAGAGAGAGAAAAAGTCGACTTTTACACGTTTAAGAGATTTTGGAAAGATTTGTCTCTTTTAAAAGATTTCCTTGTCATGTCTTTTAAAGTTTTAAAGACCGTACATAACGCACGCCCACCTACATATTAATCTTAAACTTTTTTTTGAAATTCACGGAAAAGGACAAAACTTTTTAGTTATTTGAAAAATTTAACGGTCAATATATTGGTGAGAATCACTATTGACGTGACATCTCTTTCAGATAAATATAATTAATAAAGACATGTAAAAATTAAACGAATTAACCCCTCCTGTAAAATTTATCGGGAAAAACAAAATATTTTCTCCCATAAGAATAATACATTTTGGTTCGGGCCCGTCCATAAATTACGTCACACGAATTTCAAGATTTTAGAACCCCGGCCTCCCCCTGTGTCACATTCTGTCACATTTTTATTTGGCCCTCCACTGTATTGTGACATCACACTATCACTTTTAAACCCTAAAATTTAATAATTGTAGAAATTTTCTATTATAAATTTAACTCGACTAAAGGGATTTAATGTATTTTAAGTTTAATTTTTTTTTTATTGATATCATTTAACACATTATTCACACAAAAATTATTTTTCATTTAAGCTAAATTTTTTAATTTCCGTTCTAGAATAATGGAGTGAAAAATTTCTGTGCTTATATCATATATTGCGATTCAGAGAGGTTTTTGTCTCGAGGGTGTGAGCTGACTGCCCGGATAGCGTGTTAGTTCTCAGGTTCGACTCCTGGGGGATGAATCCCCTCTGATATCACAATTTAATAATATTTCTACTAAAATTCTAGAATTTGTCCGAAAAAGATTGATTAAATTCTGTCTCTTTTAAAAAACATTATTCACTATTACTATTATTATTGCATTATAAATAAATTTAAACGTTTAGTTATATTTGTTCCATGTTTGAAGTTGATGGTCTCAAAGGTCTGACTAGTTGCCGGAAAGCTTGGGTTCGACTCCCGATAGGAAAAGACCCACCTTATATATGCAATATAAACATATCTATTAAAATCTTTGATAAATGACCTAAATTCATATTTTTTTAAAAAATATCATTTTCAAAATTTTTAAAAATATTTTAATTTGATTTTTGTGACATGAAAATTTCTAAGATCCCCGGCCTCCCCTGTCACATTTTTCACAAATCTGAGATGCCCCTTCTCCTTTAGTGTGTGACGTAATTTTGGGACGGCCCCTTCTCCGTAAACTAGCCTCTCTGATTAAACCAGTTTAAAATATCTGTACAGATATATCTTACACCCACAAAAAAGATGAGGCCATCCACATAATTTTGGATGCCCCATCTCTTATATTTAATATTAAAAAAAATAATAATAATTTGGTGATATCGGCCATGTTGACAATTTTTCTAATGTGACTGGTTATTGGGTACTTGGACTTGAAATAAATTCAAAGTTACATTTTCAAAATGATGCTACTTTTCGCAGTATATTTTTCTGCTTCCTCAGGCAATTTTTAAACATAATCTCCTCGTAATAAGTCATAGTACCTGGAGGCACCGAGCGATGCTCGATAACTTCTTCCTTCAGTTAAAACCTTTATTTTAATATTACCCACCCCCGAAACATCGCCCTATCCCCGGATCCCCCACCACTGCACCCCACCTCCTGCACCTGTTTTGATTCAACCATATGATTCATTTTTATTCATCCAATTGTTAATAAATAAAACCTATCAAAATGTGTTGTTTTTTCAGAAAATTGAGACCTGCTTATGCGAAATATATTTTTAAATAAATTCTTGATTATTTTTTATTCTATCAAATAAATAAAATTCTTTATAAAAACAATCATAAAACGTTTATTAATATTTCTAACGTTTAGGTTGAACAAAATATGTTTTAAACCACAATCACAATATTTCTTCAAGGCCTTTGAGAATAAAGGATTTACCCGACCCATTGTCTGCCTGAGCACAAAAGGAAAAGGGAAACCTTTTTTTAAACCCTAAGAATGGGATTTGTCTACCTGAGAATAATTAATTTGATTACGAAAAAACCCATCAAAAACAATTTTCTCGAAGATGAGACCGTGACAGATCGAATTGTCACCCCAAAAACCCCTAACTCGTGAATTTCATCAAAATCGGTAGAGTCGTTTTCAAAATAGAACCAAGATACAAACAAATAAATATACAATTTTTGCTCGTTTAATAAGAGTAGATATAGTTCATTACACTATAATGTCGAACACAATTAAAACAATTGTCTCAGCAAAACAATGACATCCTTACCCTTTTTAATCTTTTTTAAATTATTTTTATTAATATATCAGTAAAGCCTTGTAGACAATTGTGTTTTTTAAAAAAGAGTAAAAAAGAAAGGATGTCATTGTTTTGCTGTAACAATTGTTTGATTTGTGATCGACATACTATACTTTTATTACGAGGAGGTTATGTTTAAAAATTGCCTGAGGAAGCAGAAAAATGTACTGCGGAACGTAGCAACATTTTAAAAATTCAACTTCCAATTTATTTTCAAGTCCAAGTACCCAATAAAACCAGCCACATAAGAAAAATAATAATAATTTTGACAAGAACCCCCTGTCTTAATTGTGGACTATTAGTAATTAATCATTACTCTTTTTAAATATGGGGGCTCTTCTATGGTAAAAAGCATTCTAGTATTGTTCTTCGAAAATTTTAGCATTATAAAACCCTCCCCCCCTTCCTCTCAATTTTAAATCAAATATACATCCAAAATAGGCTTTATCAAACAAAAAGTAATCTGTAAGACTTGTTTCGTTAGTTTTTTTCCGACTTGTGAACGGCGCACTCGAGCATTTACCATAGGTTTAGATTGTTCAAGAGTTTTGGTAGTTTCCAAGCTAGTAGGCCACTTTAATACACAAATTAATTAGTTTCTCGGAGCACTTGAATCAAGTTCACGGAACACTAGTGTTCCGAAGATGCATTACTCTGAGAGATGTACTTATTTTGGAAAATCAACTTTTTTCAGGGCAAATTTTAGAAAATGCCTTTTTCAATATGTTCTCCTACAAATCTCAATGGTTTAAATGGCCGTGAAGTGTGTATATGTTTTTACGTCGGGTTTCAAGCTACGGGTTTGGTAGGGTTGATACATAACACCAGTTGCGAACCCGCCTTCGGCGGGTATCTTACTGCCCCTGGACTTCGTAGTGGCTTTTAAAATAATTTTAGTTGATTAATTTCCATTTTATTTAATTAAATAAAATATTAACAGGTGTTGGACAAATAATTTTTTATTAATTTTTAATTTTTGTACAACGTTTCGCCCCTTTCAGGACTTTATCAAATACTCAATTTTTCAAAACATTAATCGTTGAAATAACAATAAAACAATCGAAACACGAAACACTAAACCCACAATAAATATCTTACAACAAATCGTCATTACATATTTAGAAAAAACAATCTCAAAATATATTAAAAGTCAGGTCGTGTTTGACAGGTAATACATACTTCAAAATACATTAACCCTGTTCGTGTCTCGATTGTTTTATTGTTATTTCAACGATCAATGTTTTGAACAATTGAGTACTTGATAATGTCCTGAAAGGGATGAAACGTTATACAAAAATTAAACATTTTATTAAAAATTTTTCCAACAATTGTTAATAATATTTAAAATTCTAATTTCCTGATTTTAATAAATTTTATTTAAATTGTATAAATTAAAGGCTTTTTTTAGTCAAATAAAATAAATAAATAGAGTAATTTTAATCAATTATCATTATTTATTTGTTCAATTTCCTATATTTTGGTAAATTCATTAAAATTACTCTATTTATTTATTTTATGTGATTTCAAAACCCTTTAATTTATAAATTCTACATAAGTCCCGTTTAGGAAGAATCTTAGTAAATTTTATTTGCCATAAACTATTAGTAGGTTTTACAATTAAAAAACACGTAGTGTCGTCAAACAAGGATTATACTAAGTATAGATATAGATATGTAGATAGATAATTAAAATATAACAGCTTACAGTCTATGTTTATTTGTATCAAGAAGAGGACACTCTTATTGATTTCCTCTTGAAAATCAACAACTCTGCTACTCTAAATCTTTTCAAACTAACACTACTCTATTGTTTCTCCTAAGTATAAGTTTATTTTTTTTAATTTTACTACTAAATTCATCATTGTTTATTTGATGGTGATGATGATTATGACAGTGTAAATGACCATCAGTGACACGGTTTAAAAGACAGAGAACCATTTAGAATGATGTAAATCAAGATGTTGTTAAGTTTGTTCACACATTTCAGGGGGATTTTCTTGTCCTATACGTCTGTCTGTCTGTCTATCAATATGCCATCTGAAGTAGAAATGTGTGTGTGTGTCTGCTTTTCACAGACACATATGCAGACCAAGAGAGAGAGAGAGAGTGATTGGCCAACCGCTCCAATATAGGCCAATGGCTGGCTGGCTGACTGGCTTACTGGCTGACTTGATGGTTGCAGCTGCCAGCCGAGCCAAGACAAACCTACCATTTCACTGCAAGGATTAAGAATAAGAAAAGAGCACCAGCAGCCGTAGCACCTGGCCAAATCACAAAAAGGACCTCAACAATTTCTCTAATAACCCACTCACATTCACCAGTTAGCCTTATTAAGTTATTACTAGGGAATTCGGTTGGGACAAGCGCTATGGGAAATACTCTACAATAATCTAAATGTTAAAGCTTACCATATTTTAATATTGCTGAATATATCGTCTATACAGTATAATGAGATTAAAATAAATTGATGTGGCCATTCACATAACTTTACCATACACCTGCCCCGTCTCTTATATTTAATATTTAATAAATTAATTTATAATCATTTACGACCCCTCCCTATTAATTTTATATATGGAACTCTTCTTTTCCTTTTTCTTTTTACTTTACCATACAGGGTTTGGTCAAGTATTGTAATCGTGCATGAAAAAAGTGTTTTTCCTTCTTCTTTTCGAAATATCTCAAAAATGGCTTAAACTATTTTGAACAAAAAAAATTGAGCGAAACCATGGCATTTCGCTCTACAAAAAGCCCTAATAAGTAAACATCGAAAAAATTATATTTTTCGAGATAATAATTGTTTTGTCAAAATGTCTGTTAGTGTGTGCGTTACCAAATTTTTGTGGACGAGCTAGCTCAAAAACTAGTGGGAATATCGAAACCAAATTTCACACGTAGTTTTGGTCCATTGGGATTAAGACCTGAATAGATTTTGGTGTATATCGACCCTAAATTAAGGGGGGTGGAGGGGGTGGGGTTACAAATTAAAAATCTAGGCTATTTGAGTAAATTCAACCAAATTTTGTATAAATAATCAGAGGGGCCCCAGAAGTCTAAAAATGCAAAAACTAACCCCCCAAAATGGGGGGGTGAAGTGTCAAAAAATGAAAATCTTGGGCATTTACCAAACTCAAGCAAATTTTGTATACATAATCAGTGGAACCCCAGAAGTATAAAAATGCAAAAACTAACCCCCCTACATGATTGTAAATAATTTTAGGGGCCAGGTTGTATGGTAAAGTCAAGTGGATGGCCACATCAGAACACGTCAGCTTATTTAATTTACATTTTAAAAGACGGTGTGAAAGAGCTCCAAAGTGGCTAATTTTAGCTGATTTTTGTACCAGCTGAATTTCAATCAAATACTTACTTATAATTATAAAAAAAATTATACAAATTCATTTAATCCTAATAAATAGTAAGAATGAATTTGACATCTCAAGTATATTGGAAGATATATAATGTTTTTCTTATCAAAAGTGCATCTTACCATAGATTCGCTCAAAATCAGATAAACGGTCGCTCCTGGTGGTAAAAATGGTAAACAGCTTATGTGGCAGGATTGAGGACTTTACTAAGAACTTATCTTTTTTAATAATTTTAACCCCTAGACTCTAAAGTTTTGATTTTTTTCTATTTATTCAAAAATTAATAATCGGATAATCATAAGTAATTCTAATATAATATATTAGGTACATAATCCTTGGTATGCCAGCCTGATTCACACTATTTCGGATTATTTTGAAGTCGTTTAAAAATGAGTAAAATCTAGGCTGCACAATATTCTGCCCAGACAACCAGACAAAAATAAAAATCTAGTAAATTTCTCTAATAACCCACTCACATTCACCGGTTAGCCTTATTAAGTTATTAGATACTATGAAATTCGGTTTGGACAAGCGGTACGGGAAATACTCTACAATAATTTAAAGGTTAAAGCTTACTATATTTTAATTTTGCTGAATATATCGATAAAGTATAATGAGATAAAAATAAATTGATGTGGCCATTCACATAATTTTACCATACACCTGTCCCGTCTCTTATATTTAATATTTAATAAAATAATTTATAATCATTTGCGAAAACCCCTCTTAATTTTGAACTCATAAGCAATCAATAATATCGGAGGGTTATAAGCTATTAGGGGAGATGTGGAGGCTTTATAAAAAAAGTGTGTGGGCCTCATCCTCATAAGCTCACGGGCGAAGTGAAACTTTAATTTTAAAACCTACTAATAGCTTTTATGACAAATAAAAATTTAAATTATTCTTTTTTAAAACCCACTAATTGTTTAGAACAAATAAAACTTATTAAAATTAGGACAATTTAAAATACTATTGGGAGATTAATTGGATGGATTAATTTCCGCAATATGGTATTGGAATAATTATCGGAAAAGAGGTTTTTTCTTTAATTAGTTTTTTCCTCTTATTAAAAACAAGGACACTCGATGGTGGAGAAGTAATCTCCGGAGTGGAAGCTCAAAACAATGTATGCATAAATTCATGTAAAATAATTGGTTTAATAAAATACTATTTTAAAATTATGACTTATCTTTTATTTCTCCTCTAATTAGATCATTTTCCCTTTATTGTAACAAAAAATTCAAACAGATACGTAGCTAAAGAAGATTCACTTGAAAAAAAAATACGCTCGGGAGATGGACCAAAACAGTAGGGTCGTAATCAGAATTTTTTGAGGGAGATGGTGCTATATTGTTGTTTGTTTGTTTTTTTTATTTTGAAAATACCCTTGATAACTCAAAAACTGAAAATTGTAGAAATTTCATTCTAGTATCAAAATATTTATATTTGGATCGGTCATTTAAAAAATCACATAAGTCAAGATTTTTCCAAACATGCTTTTTTTTGTCGCGAACACTTTCTTAAAGGTAAACCAATAATCAGAGTAAAAACCGAGAGGTGAACCGCGACCTAATATCGTGTACATCTACTTCCACTTTCATTTCCAAGTAGAAGACAATAGATGAAGGGGCATTATCTAATGAATTCCAAAATAATTCCACGTGGATGTAATTCAGAGCCGGGCTATCAGACTGATAGGCAATCCTGCATTAACTGACACTCTCGACTGGCTAGCCCATCGTAGATCTGTCTCCGCCCTTGACTCTTTTATAGATATTACCATGGCTTTTGTTCTGACGAAATAAAATCGATAATCCCACCAAAGGCTTAATTTGTGCGAAATACACGATTTTCTAAGATTCAACACCCCTACGCGCTTAAACTGGATACTAATCGAACAAACGCATTCCCCAATTCGTTTATCCCTATGACATCTAGAGACTGGAACTCTCTTCCCCCGACCGTCTTCCCAGCAACTTATAACCTTCAATCTTTCAAGACCCGCATCCACAGATACCTTCGACTCCTACCCAATCCCTAAATCTCTTCTTATCTTCACGATATTGTATCTTATATATATTATATATAATATAAGGTCCACCGCGGATTACAGAGGTTGTACCTTTTTGGTGCAACTTCTTCTTATATCAATATCATTATAAAATATATATATATATATATATATATATATATATATATATATATATATATATATATATAACTCGAAAAATATCAACTTTATAGTACAGTATATGCAAAAAAGCAGAACTACCAAAAAACTTTCCCCATAGGGGATCATTTGAACACAATTTGATTTAGTCCAAGAGCTGGTGACACATTTTGACTACGGATTTGACTCAACTAGAAATAATGCGTAATAGTACCGTCTATGATAGTTGTACAGGGAATGAATGACCAGTCTGGCTGGCTGTAGCAAGTGGACCAGGTACTGGCATGGTGTGAGTGAGGTAAAAAATATGTGTTAAAAAATATTTTTGACCCAGAATGAAATTAGAAAAATTATAATTTATAGTCAATTATAAACATAATATATTCACCCCAGTCCATTTGAGTGGTGGGACGTGGAACCAGACCACCCCAAAGTGTATTTTGTTCTAAGATTTGGAGCACTCTGCTTTGTGCCGTGTTCAAAACTTCCTTCTCCCAAAATAAAATATTACTTTTAACACATATCATAAATAACTATTATGTTGGAAAAAACGATTTTTTCTTTGCCAAGAATGGCGGTTTTTAAAAGTTAGCCCCGGGCAGCAAAATGTCATAAGCCGGCACTGTTAAGAGCTAACCAGTCAATAAAAGATTCAGATTATAACAATTAGTAACAATAAAAAGATTTAATATTTGAAATCAACAAAATTATAAAAGCAATAAATAATTTATATATGTTACAAATTAATTTAATTTAGAAGCTGAATCATTTTAAAAAAAACAATTAAAAACAATTAATATTTTAGTAAATTTTATTTAACACGCTATTAAAATTTCAGCTTGTATCAAAAATATTTTTTTTCATGTTGTAAAACTACACTTTGGGGTGGTCTGGTTCCACGTCCCACCACTCAAATGGACTGGGGTGAATATATTATGTTTATAATTGACTATAAATTATAATTTTTCTAATTTCATTTTGGGTCAAAAATATTTTTTAACACATATTTTTTATTAAATTGAAAGTTTTTGCCGAGAGTAGCAGAATTTTTATATATTGAAGGAGACAATAGAAGAGTGTGTCTTCTGCTGGAATTATAAATTTTATTTATTTATAACGAGACTATAGTTTCGAGGCTTTGCCCTCTTCATCAGTCTATTACAATGTATTCACAGGAATTAATTTATGAATGAAAGTTTTACATTTTTCATGTGTTAAGGTTATAAATTACATAGAGTGGGCAAGTTAAGAATTGACACTTATACTTGTTTTATTATTTTGACTGTAGTTGGCGTTCGTGAAGTTTATATTTTAGCAGCTATTTTTAAAATAAAGCTTTCGGGAATTTCTATTTTACGATTTAAGAATTTTTTTGGTGAATTATTGTATGATTTTAAAATTTCTAACGATTCGAAAATACTAATTTTTAAGGGATCTAATTCTGATCTAATTAATTTAATATTTGATTCATCTGGAAAACAATGTTTCTCGGAAATTAGATGGTCTGCAAATGCACTATGCCCTGAACCCCTTTAAAAAATCCTTTTGTGTTCCGAAATGCGCGTGTTTAAATTTCGTTCTGTTTTTCCTATATAGGTCGAATCACATTCTCCACATGTTATGGAATAGACACCTTTTTTGTCCATTTTTGAATTTTTGTCTTTCTTATTATTGCTAATATCAGATCCCAATGTTCTAGAGGATTTGAAAATAGTTTGATATCCTAAAGTTTTGAATTTTAATTTTAAAGTTTCCGAAATTTTTCCATAGTATGGGATTCACTAATTTTGGTTTTAATTCTGGCTCGGACATTTGGGAATAAATCAGGTTCAGAGTTGACTTTTCAATTTTCTTTTTTAATAGTTTGTTACTATTAAAAAAGAAAATTGAAAAGTCAACTCTGAACCTGATTTATTCCCAAATGTCCGAGCTAGAATTAAAACCAAAATTAATAATCCCATACTATGGAAAAATTTCGGAAACTCTAAAATTAAAATTCAAAACTTTAGGATATCAAACTATTTTCAAATCCTCTAGAACATTGGGATCTGATATTAGCAATAATAAGAAAGACAAAATTCAAAAAATGGACAAAAAAGGTGTCTATTCCATAACATGTGGAGAATGTGATTCGACCTATATAGGAAAAACAGAACGAAATTTAAACACGCGCATTTCGGAACACAAAAGGATTTTTAAAGGGGGTTCAGGGCATAGTGCATTTGCAGACCATCTAATTTCCGAGAAACATTGTTTTCCAGATGAATCAAATATTAAATTAATTAGATCAGAATTAGATCCCTTAAAAATTAGTATTTTCGAATCGTTAGAAATTTTAAAATCATACAATAATTCACCAAAAAAATTCTTAAATCGTAAAATAGAAATTCCCGAAAGCTTTATTTTAAAAATAGCTGCTAAAATATAAACTTCACGAACGCCAACTACAGTCAAAATAATAAAACAAGTATAAGTGTCAATTCTTAACTTGCCCACTCTATGTGATTTGTAGCCTTAACACATGAAAAATGTAATACTTTCATTCATAAATTGATTCCTGTGAATACATTGTAATAGACTGATGAGAGGGCAAGGCCCTCGAAACTATAGTCTCGTTATAAATAAATAAAATTTATAATTCCAGCAGAGGACACACTCTTTTATTGTCTCCTTCAATATATTTTTTACCTCACTCACACCATGAGCAGTACCTGGTCCACCTGCTACAGCCAGCCAGACTGGTCATTCCCTGTACAACTATCATAAACGGTACTATTACGCATTATTTCTAGTTGAGTCAAATCCGTAGTCAACAATGTGTCACCAGCTCTAGGACTAATTGGACTATTTCACAAACTGTTTAAGTCCAAACACCATACTCAGCCCAAAAAATTGCTTGAAAATTCGATTACTTGTGAATTACACAGTTTTGATTGATTCCTGAAAAGTTCTGATTGTGTTTTTGAAATGACCGATTCATTTCTAAAATTAATAACTGATAAGACTTTGGGTTTTCCTATAATTCTAGAAAGTATTTTCATGGCCTAAAAGTGAAAAATAAAATTATTACTTAGGAGATTTTTATTTGTTTTGTGTTTATAGTATATTGTTCTACTATATTACCTGGTTATGATAATAGATGGCGTATGCTATCTATCTTTTGAAAACTAGTATTTTTTCTTGATTTATTGCATAGTTTCGATAAATATACAACGATAGTTTATTTTGTTTGGTGTGTCATAAAATGCGATTTCCACCCCATCGAGAGATAATTCAACTTCTGTCTGCGCATTTCTAGAATTCCAGTTTGTCTTTTATTATAATCGTAAAATAATTTTAATGCCTCTGTGTCTGGTTCACCTCGCTAGAGATGCTGAATCTCTGTTTTTCTTGCAATAATTCTCGTTCTATATCTCTATCACTAAATCTCCATATCTATCTATCTCTCTTTCTAATCAGAATATATTATAAAGTTTAGATTACGCATTTTGTATATTTTACCCATTTGATCGTTCCCAAAGGGATTGTGTGTTATCGAAAACAACCCCTAAACAATTCTCTTGATAAATAATTAACGAGATTTGGCACAGGGGGTGTAGGAAAAAATTCAGCCACTTGTTGTTGATACCATTGGATAATTAAACACCTTTGAGAGCTCTGATCCTAGGGCACAAATCCCATACAAATACACGTTTAATTAATTTGTATTTTTTTTATTGATTAATCCTCGGGTGCATGGATATAAGTTATTATAACATCCTTTTATTTAACTAGTTTTGGGGGAGTCGGATTGGCCGAGCTGGCTAAGGCGCTGGCAACGCTTCAGCATCGTTGATGACGATGTTTAAGCGGGAGGCCTGGGTTCGAGCCTGGCTAGCATATAAAATTTCTTCCGGCTAAAACTCGGCTCCCTCACTAACACTACTAACACTTTACTGATGTACTGTCTAAATGGGATTTGTTCTCGATGACAATAAATAAATAAACTAGTTTTTATTTTTGCGGGTTTGTCTGGATAAAATATTGTAATCCAGATTTTACCCATTTTTAAACGACATCAAAATAATCCGGACAAGTGTGAGTCAGGCTCGTATACCAAGGATTCGCGACCTAATATATTATATTATAGAATTGATTATGATTACCCGATTATTATTTTTTGAATAAATAGAAAAATTGAAAACTTGATTGTAATTATGAAAAAAAGACAGGTTTTTAGTAAAGTCCTCATTCCAGCAACACAAACTGCTTACCATTTTTGCCACCACGATGGACCCTTTATCTGCTTTTGAGCGAATCTGGTAAGATACACATTTGGTTAAGAAAAACATTATATCTTCCAAAATACTTCAGATATCAAATTAATTCTTATTTATTGCAAATTAGGTGAAAAAATGGCATAAACAGGAAATAATTTCCGGTAAAGATTTTATTGCTGGAATACCTTTATTGGTACTCCAATATTACTACCCTAAGTTTTCCCCAGCAAATCTGTGTTGTGTAAATTTTTCTACGAGCCTCAAAATGAGAAAATTTCGGAGTTTTTTCAGATTTTCTTGAATAACTCTAAAATGGCTTATCAAATCAAAAATATATCCATTAGATAAATTAAAGCTCTTTAAATTACGCGTAAAATGATAAAAATTTAATCTATTTGGGTTAAGTAGAATCGGTACTAGCGCTTTCATTTTATGAAGAAAAAACTGCATTTTTTTCAAAACTTTAACCTCATGTTACCATTATCCAATTAGAATGAAACTTTATTTAAATTGTAGCAAATTTAATCTAGTTTAAAAATATGTAGAGTAGTCTTTGTCGTAAACGTGCTTCTTTATGGTCAAAATGGGGAAAAATCAAAAAAAGTTCGAGTTTTAGGGATATATTCAAAAGTGATCCCGGGGGCTGTTTTTTGACATGCGCTAGTAACGGTTCTACTAAACCTAAATAGATGAAATTAATAACATTTGACGCGTAATTTAAAGAGCTTTAATTTATCTAATGGATATGTTTTTGATTTGATAAGCCGTTTTAGAGTTATTCAAAGAAAACTGAAAAAACTCCGAAAATCTTCTGATTTTGAGGGTCGTAGAAAAATTTCCACAACACAGATTTGGAGGAAAACTTAGGCTAGTAATATTGGAGTACCAATAAAGGTATTCCAGCAATAGAATCTTTGCCGCCAATTATTTCCTGTTAAAATCGTAATTTGCCTGGACTATGAGTGAATTTGTAATTTTTTTTTATAATTTTAAGTATTTGATTCAACTGGTACAAAAATCAAATACAAACGGCCACTTTGGGGTTCTTTAACACCGTCTTTAAAAAATGAAGATTATCGGACAACCATACCGCGTACCGTTTTTTGTATCTAAAATTTATTTCATCATATTTAAGTATCTGGAGCCACCGAGCGATGCACGGTAACCCCTGCCCCCCCCGAAACCATACACCTCAAAACTTGTTAATAAATTTTGTTTCATCAAAATCGGTAGAGCCGTTTTCAAAATAGAACTAAGATACAAACAAATATATATATACAAAACAATTTTTGCTCGTTTAATAAGAGTATT